>CAJNOP010000521.1:16628-79231 GCA_905250075.1 Rotaria sp. Silwood1
CAAAGTGACTGTCGGCAAAGTGATACGGACCCGTGTGGGTGTGAGTGTGGTCATGAAGTGGCAAATCTCAAATTGTTACCAGTTTTAAAATCTGTATGTTAAAATTTTAAATCGTAAAATTTTCAAAATTTAGCTGACAGATACATGTAAGTCATCGACTTATGGCTTTCACTTAGAATACCTAAAAGATATCAGATATTTACTTTTCTGTAAAGTTTTCAAATTTGGGATGAGACGTTAGTAAAACTCATAGACTTATGCCTTACACTTTCAATGTCTAGCAGATATCAGATATCAGATATCAGATATTTGCCCTTTCTATGTAATTTTCAAAATGTGCATGAAGCGTACATAGAAGCCATAAACTTATGCCTTTCATTTAGGATTCCTGTCACAAGGGCGGTATCAGCAATTTTCTTAGTATATGTGTTCAAATTAATTAGAAGACCATATTAGAGTTGGAACCGGTCCGGCAATCCGGTTCCGGTCCGGCCGGACCGGACAAGACCGGACAGGACCGGACGAGAAATCAAATCCGGCCGGACAAAACCGGATTTTTGCCAGCTCATCATTACAAAATTGTTGCTCGTATTTGATAATTTTTCACCAAAGAACGAGTTTTTTCTACATTTTCAACTGAAAAGATGAATAGAATGGTATTCTAAATGAGAAATAGACAGAAAGAAGCAAGAGAGCTGCTTCTCTCTTATGGAACAATTGCAGTTGCTAGAGCAATAGCCGATCGGTGCAATGATTGTAGTAATTAGGAAAAGACGAAAAGTTTAAGATATGAAAGCGAGAAATCCTACGTCAACTATTTCGGCTACCAGACCTATAAGAAGGTGGTCGATAACCATCAGAATCGACAGGTTTCATTATGTTTCGATGTATTTTGCAATTGGATTGCTAGTTGAAGTCGTTAGAGTTCTCCGACAACAACTGCCAGTTGTGCTCGAAACACAAAGAGACCGACTCAAAAACTCGAGTCAGATTCCATTGGCAAAAACACCGGATCATGACAAAAACTTCACACGGGCAACTATACTCTAGAGGTATAGGCTCTATTCCATTTGCTAATTCTCTTTCACGACCATCATATCTACCACAAAATCAAGCAGTTCTCCTGTCTTGATCTTTTTGAACGGTTCTTAGTAGAAAAAGAGAAAAATACGTGTCATTCACGATAGTTATTACTGAGCTTGATTTTTTGTTTTTAAATAACGATGAGTAGTCGATATTCGATATAATCGGCTCATCTCTATTTATCTTCAGCTTGAAAAGTCGATATCTTGGAATCGAATATAAGGAAGCTGTTTTTTTACATATATTCAGGCCGTCCACTTCAAATATCCGCATGTAAATATCGAAAATTTTACTTCATTTACTATCTTTCGTAAACAAGCTTCTTTTGACTTCCAATTTTTTGCCGGATTTTTGCCAGTTTGGCTTCGAAAATGAACTGGCCGGATTCCGGCCGGACCGGACCGGACAGATTTTTCTACTGGCCGGACCGGATCGGATACAAAAAATCTGTCCGGTTCCAACTCTGGACCATATATCTTACTGTGATCGCGATCTAACATTTACCATAAAATCCAGCATTAGATATCTACCATTCATCTCGTTTTATTCGTTGGAATCTAAGAAAACAAAAACATTTACCAGCATATTTATAAATGATATCGGTGAAACTAGGGTGGATGTGGGGTGTGTGAGTGTGGGTGTGGGTGTGGGTGTAAAGGAAGCGAAGTCTGGTACTGACATTCACACCCAGAAGGCATTGGCGTCAGGCAAAACGTTGTTTTTCGTGATTCGCAGCTCACGCTCTATCAAATGATGTAAAAGAAGGACAAAACTTTTAGTCGAATCTCGCATTTCCGGCGACTTTAATGAAAACTCTGGGAGAATTTCGCTCCTATAATTAGCGTTTTATTCTTTAGAATCATTTAGGTTTTGGATGACCTAAAAGAATAGTAACTAATTAGCTGTATGATGAGGGATTCTCGATGGATCGTCCGGGTTTCGTATCAATGCTATCATATCTTCATCTAATGATAATCTAAGTTGATCCAATTGATGATGAATAAGTAAAGATAATGTTTATAATAATGACTGAGACAATTAAGATTTATGTTAGGAAAACAACAAATTTTATTATCATTGTTATAAAAGATTGATTGATTAATAAAATTGTAAGAGTTTCAATTAATTTTGTTGAAATGAATATATTTAGTAACAGGTGAAAGTAATGATGAATTTCAAGTAAATAATAATTATACTGATGGAAAAGTTTTATAAGATAATACTGTTAGATTAAAAATAATTCCTTGTTTATCTTTCGAAAATATTTTAATAAATAAGAGAATTAATACGTTTAATAATGATCATTTCATTTTCAAATAAAAGCAAATTTGTAATCTAAAATTAATATAAAAATATTTTTTCAAAGTAATAAGAAATAGAATTATCTTTGTTCGAGAAAGCAAACGTTTTCATGTATGAATCTTTCCTGAAAGCAAATACTAATAGTAAACTTCTTCAAAGTTATTAATTCAGCTTTCTATAGAGAAGGGTGTGGTGGGTGTGGATCTGGAACGAACAGAAGATTCACACCCACACTCACTCACACCCCACTGTGACGATTTTTGATAGAAGGGATGTTAGTGCTGATGGTATTACACTTTATTCTATTCCTTCATATCATATAATCGCATCGTTTACATACATAGCACACGCTTATATACGCAAGTAGAAGAAGTGAGAATGAAAAGAGAGGAGATAAGGCCAAGGAGAGAGCCGATATAGGAGAACAATAGGATAAGGACAGAAGCATAAGAATAGAAAGGTAAGGACAATGTATAATATACGAGTAAGTGATATGGGAAGGTTAAGTATCATGTGTGAAATCCAATCAACCGGGATCGTTACACCCACACTCACCCCACACCCACACACACCCTTATTTTGCGTTTTTACAGTTGCTTTAATTATGACGTTACCATTGTTTAAACGCAAAAGCTCGAACATTTTTCAGAAGTTTTAACATGATCGATCAAGGGGGTGTTTTGATGTTATTGCACTGAGTTCACGATTCGACGAGTTGCAAATGATTTTGTACTTATTATAATGTAGATTCCACCAAATAAACTTCTACTTACGAGATATCTAAACTACTGTGAAACCAAACTTGCGTATTTATTTATCAATTAAATTTTCTAATCACATTTAATGCAATTTATACGCTCATTGATATGCAGCTAATATTAATAGTAGAAACTGAATAGGTGAAGGAACCTTGGGGATTACGGTGTGCGACCAAGTGTGGGTGCGGCAATGAGGGCAACTGTGAAACCTCTCTACATCTACTTTTGAACTTGATTTAACGTTTTTTCCGTATAGGTCTTCCTCAAGTATTCTGCGTTTTAGGCTCATCTGTTTCTTCTTTTAAAAAATTTTACAGACCTATGTTAGAACTTTCTTAATTTTATATCATGTAATGTTTATCGTCAATGAACATTAGAAAAAGTTTATTAGCATACTTCTTTTCATGACTGACCTATCAAAACTCACATGACTCGATTACGGATGTGCACATGAATATGACTACTACGAGTTTTCTCACGTACATTCTATTTTTTCTATAATAATAATAATAATTAAATTAAAATGGTTTTAGCTATTACGCATTTTTTTGTTGAATAATTTTCTTTTCGAATCCAAAGTTTTCAATATGCTGTAAAATGAATGTTAACCATTTCATAATATAGTTATTATCAATAGATAGAAAATTCAATTGAGAATTTTCATTTGATTTATTTTGTTGAACAGTCGAACTTGTTTGTTTAAATAAATTATATATGAAGAATTCTCCGATCGATTTAATAAAATTATTTTCCTTTGATTGTAATATTAGCTTATGTTTCCATTCATCATCACATATAGGTTCAATTTTAATACCACACTTACAAATACATTCGACAATATTTTCAAATGAGATTGTTTCATTTTGATTAACAATATGATAAATCTTTCCATAAGTATAAGATTGATTTTGATTAGGAATAATAATCGTATGAGCAGCTAAATTAACAGGTAATTGATTAAACTTCTTTTTTACGATTGTTGATGGATAATAACCACTCATCATAATTGTACTAAGGAATAATGTATTTAAATCATGTTTATTACAAGCACCTGTTTCAGTACTAGCACCAATAGATCCTAAACGATAGATAATAACTGGTATACCAATACGACTAGCTTTTGTCATGAGTATCTCTGAAACCCATTTACTTTGTGTGTAGCCATTACTTAAATGATCTGTACGAATATTATCAATAGATATTTCATCATTTATTCCATTCGATAATACACTCATTGTCGACATATATATTATTGGTATATATGCCGAAGGATGAGAAGCAAAACGAATAATTTCTTTAGTACCATTAACATTTGTATCATGAAGTATTCTATATGGTAATACAAAATTAACGATAGCAGCACAATGAATAATAATATCTGTTTTATTAGCAAAATCTTCATATGTTGCATCATCAAGTCCAAAATGATATTGTGTAAGATCACCTCGTAAAGGAATAATTCGTTCACGAAAATCATCATTCCATACTTGAAGATATATCATATTATCTCGAATACGATCTAATGGATTCGTAGAAGTTTGACATCGAACAAGACATAGAAATTTACATGTCGATGGATAATATTTTAACATTTCAAAAAGTAGAAAAGCTCCAATAAATCCAGTTGTTCCCGTAATAAATATTCTTGAAGGTAAATCATTTATATTTTTATGTGTTTTAACTTCTATATTCAAATCTAATTGACAATCATTTAATAATTCTGATTTAATCGATTCTGACCAAGAACATATTTGTAAAGGATTTTGAACAATATTAACTAATTTCTGTAAACTTATATCAGGTTCATATAGAATGTTTAATGGTATAGATATACCAAGATCATTATCAATCATATGAGATAGACGTAGACCAGTTAATGAATCAACACCTGTTGTTACAAACAATGGATCATTGTCATTTAATAATAATTCTTGTCCAATTACTTTTTCGAGAATTATTTTCAATTGATTATGAATAGAATTGTGCTCTTTTAATCGATGAGCATAGTGTACAAATAATTTCGGTCGACAAAGCTTCATGGACAATGTCAAAAGACCATTTTCACTAGTAAATGGTTCAAAATCAATAATTAATTTCGATGGAATTTCATATATTTGAAGTGATTCCTTCATAGCTATGGTATGTAAATCATTCAAAATAGTATCATAAAGTAATTTATCTGTATTATCATAATTCATTTTTTTAATATTTTGTTTTTTAAGAAAATTTTCATAATAGTCTTTATTAGGTATGATTACTGCTTTGACACTATTATATAGACCATCACCATATATATAGATTTGTTCAATGAATAGACTTTGTAAATAGATGTTTTCAAGAAATTCAGCTGACACAAATTGTCCTTGGGCAAGTTTGAAAAAATTTTTTCTACGATCAATTACGTGTATACTAGGTGTCTCACCATCATTCAAACGTAATTCAACAATATCACCTGTACGAAAATATCCATCGTCGGTCAATGCCAATTTTGTTTCTTCAATATTATTTATATATCCAGAAAACATTTGTGCAGTTTTAATGACAAGTTCTCCTCGTGGAAAAGGTTTATCATCAATTGTATAACCAATATCTTTGGCTGATTCAAGACGATAATCAATAATGGTGTTAAGAAACTTATAATTGAAAGTGATTCGTCCACATTCTGTTGTTCCATATGCTTCAACTATTTTACAATGTCGAAAACATTGTTTCATAAAATTTAATACTAATGGACTAACCATAGCACCACCAATAGAAATAACTCGACATCGTTGAGGAATTAATTTCGAGAAAGATTCTAGCAGAGTTTTTTTATCTTTTTCATCTATTAATGCAAGACTTCTTTGAAATTCCGAATAGATCTTATTCCAAAACGTAGGCGGTGCTGAGAAACTTGTCGGTGAGACTAAAGCAAGTTCTTCCATAAGTCGATTCATATCACCTGTTGAAAATCCTGTAGATCCACCTTCGAGAAATGTTGCAATCGTTGCTTTACGATCAGTTATCCACGCTAATGGTCGATAACTAAATTTGATATTTTCTTGATTTCGAAATAAAGTCCGTTGTGAAAACGTAACTCGAAAAACATTTTCAGATATCATTGCTCCTTTTGGAAATCCCAAACTTCCACTTGTATAAATAATCGTAATACAGTCATCAGGATTATTAATAACATATTCATTGCTATTTTTGCAACTACCTAATTTTTCAATTTCATCCATGGTATGAATCAAAAACCCATTATCTTCTAGAATTGAACTTATATATTCATGTTATATATATTACATTAGAAAAGGATACTTATTCAGATCAGTAACATTCATACTCTTTTATATTCTCTGTATTTTAGATGAATCAATATGTCAGCGGTGTCACTAATCTGAAGAAGATGCTGGAAAGAACTGTAATGTAAGCTATGAGTTTTAAAAGTTTGCGCTTATGTTTCCTACGCAATATATTTTCGAAATTCTTTATGAATATCTGTGAATCTTTTCTAAAGTCTCACTAGCGCTCTTCCGATAGACATTTCGAGACGTCGATTTAAGCTTGTCATGGTCATGGAAATTCTAAATGGACGATTTGGATTCTCACTCTCTGGAGAAGAATATCAGAAGATGAGTATTTACAATGCATAGTTATCGACCATCTAAACTAAATACAATTTTTTTTTCTAAACAAATTATTTTTTCAATTTTTCGATGGATAGCAGTTAAAATTAAACATTGGTTAGTAGTTTTTGAAATTGTTTTTTGCAATGAAATATAGATTCACTATTTTAATTTTTTTTTCCAAGACTAAAGAATATTTGTTACAAATATGCTTCTATTAAAGTCGTTTTATTCAGCCACTTGAAAAAACTATTTTTATGATCAATTGGTGTCCACTGGCGCACTCATTGAAACGTTCTAGTGTTTTCAGTCACATCTTTCGTCTATCTTTGTGAATACTCGCTTGTTCTTATTTTCTATCATAATCGTTTTTCTACTATTTTTTTTTTAATTATGGTTATTAATCTGTTCTCGATTTGATATATTTAATTAATAAAAACAAAAACTGTGTGAAATAATGTCATAGACACGTACAACTGAAAACATACATTCGAATACATAGTGCATTTGTTTTTTATAAATTATTTTGTTTTGTTTTTCGATTTCTTTTCTGGATCGACAGCGACAATGCCATGCTATGTTTGTAATTTCTATTTTTATTACATGTCCTATTCAGTTAGAATAATGGAAGCGCTCAATTTTTTGATAGGGGTAATAGAAAATAGACATTCCATGAGTAAAAATTGCTGAATTTTGTTTATATTGGTTAGGATGATAATCGAACATAAAATCACGATTTATTAGAAAGAAGTTGACAATATATCGTGCTTCAACTCACAGACAATCGTCAATTTGTTTTACGAATTCAATCGATCTCTAATTTCGATGTCAATCGCAGACTGATATTAACGCATCGCTAGAATGATTAAACTCGATGGATAAAAATCATAACTTTGGCGAATTCAGAAAACTATCTCTTCTTCAAATTAATCCAATCGAACTATGAACAAAACAATAAAGACTTACTAGAATTCATGTCAGACACATCATCCATGCATATAATATGACGTACTGTTGAACATTTAGACTGTAATCGAATTAATCTTTGTAATATATGTTTATCACAAACAATAACGGATATATTTGTATGATTAATTATAAATGTCATATCACGATCATTCGATTGATGAAAAATTGGTACACTGATAATACTTTGCAAAATACAGGCTAAATCTGTTATTAACCATTCAGGTCGATTAGCGGCACAGATCGCTAAATGATAATGTGGTTTTATAAAATGTTCTAATCCATAACTAAAATTTTTTATTCTTTGACCAATGATTTTAAATGTTAACCAAACGTAAGAATGTTCATTACTATCTGAATCATCATTAGAAAAATTTCTTACACCAAAACATGAACGTTCCGAATGAAAATAAATTGCCGATAGAATTCGACTCGCCATATCAGGTCGAGTACAGATTTTCTCTATTCCATAATCAAGAGAAAATTTCCGAATTAAACGATGAGAATGTGATGATTCCATTCTTGTCTTACACATTTCGCAAACATGACAATGAAGACAACTTGGACAATAAAACCATGATTCACCTTGATTAAATATGCGATGACAAACAGTACAATATTGAACAGTTGAATTGATTGAAGCGTTCAAATTTTTATTCATCTAATCAGCAAAATAGAACGATTAAGTTATTCTAGTATGTAATGAAAGTATCTTCCCTGAAATTAGTCGAGTAAAAATAAATGCTGATCTATGGAAATTCTTCAATTATTCTCATTTTGAACTTTTTCTATAGAAATTTATCCAACAAGATATTCCATTAAAATAATTAATTAATCGTTTATGTAAAGATCTTTGTGGTTCATGTACGTATCTAATAGAAAACTATTATTATATGATGAATCGTAGCGATCGAAAACGAAGAAAATATCAATTAATAGCACTATAAACAATTTCGATTATTATAACGATATTACATATAGACTAAGTTTGTTTTCTCCAAACTAAAACTTAGCATCGGATGAACCACAATAAATATCAAACTTAATTTCAATCGATAGCTTTCGTTTCGGAACACATTTGTCTTTTTATGAATGTGGATAACAACCGTTCTGTTAAGACATACGATAAATTTTTTAAAAGAAACTTTCAGTTTTCCATGATGCTACAAGTCTAGTCGGCAGCAGCATGATCTACTACTTATACTTGATTATTTTGACTGTCATAGACATCATAAATATCCAATGTTTTCTTTTTCAGTAAATAGAATCTTCAACATCTTTTCGAAAATTTCTTTGAACCTAATTAAGAAACTTTTCTCGTCTATCTTCATACTCTTCGGTGAGCAATGGTTGGAAAATCTGTTTTGGAGTGCTCGAAAACCCAGATCAATGTCAAGTACTTGACATATACTTGTTCGCGAAATACCGAATTCATTCATCAATTTTCCATTTGATATCGGTTCTTTTTGGGACTAATCATGTTATTTTCTTTTTAATGGTTGCTTTCGTTCGAATAATACGTACATATTATACAGTCTGATAGATGTGATATCTTTATGGAACCATCCTCACAAATCATTTTGGACTACACTTTGATTCTACGAAGATAGACATCCTCGATCAGGTCTTGAAATATTTTTGTTCGACAATTAGTTTTTGATACTGTAGAGAAATATAATTTTCTAAATATCTTTACTATTCATTTCATTAAAACTGAAAGAAATAAGTAAGCATAAAATCAAATATAGGTTCTTGTAGAGAGTCGAACAAGGAATCTTTTAGCGAAAATCACTTAGTTCGAAATAATGAAGTTTTAGAAAGATGTCGCAGAAATAAAGACTAAGAGTGATATTTATTCTCATTCATATGCTAGAAGTAGATTATTTTTCTTTTTTTCTAATTTGTACTTTCAGCATTTGTAAAATAGTATTTTTTTTCCTAAAAAATAATGCTAAAAATCATTTGATTACAAGTCATCAGCTATGACTCATTGTATTAAGAACATAATGAATTTCAATAAAGTAGAATTAATCAAAACAACTTACTTATGTTTGCTGTTATCACAAATGTATATCGAGACGAGATATTATTTATATTTTAATGCACAACATATTTTGTATTTTTCTTTTTGAAATAGAGACAATCAGAAATCTATTTTTTCTATTGCAAATAAACGACAAAACATGCTATTTTTTCGTTCTGTTTGATGACAGAACATCAGTGCTATATGGTATGCATTATGCTTCGATGAATCATCTTGTTTAAGTCGGCTGACTGCACGAAGTGCAGTCAAAGCCGACTGATTGCTTTTCACTCGCTTAGTTGCCATGGCAAATTCTTCTTCTTCTTTAAGTCGGCTGACTGCACGAAGTGCAGTAGCCGACTTATTGCTTTTCACTCGCTTAGTTGCCATGGTAAATTCTTCTTCTGCTTCTTCTTCTTCTCCTTGTTCTCGACGCATGAGTCACGATTCAAGTCAGCCACTCGTTCTCAGCTTCTGAGCATCATTTTCAGTCGAAAAAAACCTTGACGAGATCCTGAGAACATGACGAGTGCACATCTGAAATCCGTTTTTCGAAATTCGACTCCAATCGGGAGATAGAAATACAACAAAAACAATGATAATTACGTATGAGTCACGATTCAAGTCAGCCACTCGTTCTCAGCTCCTGAGTATCATTTTTAGTCGGAAAAAACCTTGACGAGATCCTGAGAATGTGACGAGTGCACATCTGAAATCCGTTTTTCGAAATTCTGCAGCGTTCGGGAGATGTAAATGATGCCAAAAATGATAATGAACAGCTGTTAATTTCCTTATATGGTTATACATGACTCACTCTTAAAACACCATTCATTTAACAGATCTTATGTGCATATATACTTTAATTATCGTTTTGCATAGCTGAGATTCATCCACGAAGAAGTCTCAAGCATTTAAAAAAATCTCTTCATGGTTTAGACAGATGAGACGATGAGCGATAATGAACAGCTGAGAGCTTCCTGATATGGAAATCTACGATTCAGATTCATTATGATTTCCTCTACACAACTCTTGGGTATAGAAATAGTAGATGTCGTATAGAACCAGGTTTTGATATTTTTCGGGCTCTGCAGTCAGCCGACTTTTCTAGCCGGCCTTGGGTCGGGTAGAGGTCTAGTCTTCTTCTTCTTCTTCTCGACGCATGAGTCACGATTCAAGTCAGCCACTCGTTCTCAGCTCCTGAGTATCATTTTCAGTCGAAAAAAACTTTGGCGAGATCCTGAGAACGTGACGAGTGCACATCTGCAATCCGTTTTCCGAAATTCGGCAGCATTCGGAAAATATACGAATGTGAAAATGAATAATTAACAGCTGATAATTTCCTTATATGGGTTTGCGTGATTCAGTCTTAAAAGACCATTCATATCTTAGATCTTATGTGCATATATACTTTAATTATCGTTTTGCATAGTTGAAATTCATCCCCGAAGAAGTCTCAAGCATTTAAAAAATCTCTTCATGGTTTATACAGATGAGACGATGAACGATAATGAACAGCTGAGAGCTTTCTTATATGGAAATCTACGATTCAGATTCATTATGATTTCCTCTACACAACTCTTGGGTATAGAAATAGTAGATGTCGTATAGGACCAGGTCTTGATATTTTTCGGGCTCTGCAGTCAGCCGACTTTTCTAGCCGGCCCTGGGCCGGGTAGAGGTCTAGTTTTTTTTTCTTATGACCTCTGTTATTTTTTATATCTGGAATACAAATTAGTTCAATAGAATATGTTTCAGTTCTTTTCAAGTTTTTTTAGAAAAAAATTCGTATTATTATTCGAAATCTCTAATCAATGAAACTTAACACTATCAAAATGTTACAATTTTTCATATAAAAAAGAAACTTTCAAATTCGTTTGTTCAATTGACTAAAATATACTTCAATGAATTCAAAATGGGGCTAATTTTCTATTGTTCACTATTTTATTTTCCAGAGAAAAATTTTGCTTGAAAGATTACTCCAAGTTCAATATCTATGAAAACTATTGAAACACAAAAATGATAGTTGATATTTCAGTACTCTCTTACAAGCTTATATAGAGATGAATATGAAAACTACATATCAGAGACATTGCACTCACACGCGTATCGTGTGTTACAGTATCAAGCCGAAATGCTTCATGATCATGTAGGTGCGAATAAAATTTAATGAAAAAGTATTCTTTTTTCTCACTGAAATGGAATACATTTCAATACTGCAAAAAAAGCGAACCAATCATTTTCATGAAGTTCCTTTGATAGCGAAGCGTTGAACGAGATTGCTGTGATGATCGAAATCCAAACCAATAAAGATATTCACATGACCATCTTTGTCGATAATGATACTGCCCTTTGGTGGTTCTTCAGAACAACGTACGGCTTCATAACTTCTCAAACTGCGCCATAGAAAGTGTCTATGATATCGAAGAACCGTCCTTGAAAATGATTTCATGATTTTGAGAGCATTCCTGTTACCTTGACCTACAGCAAAGACATTACCGTTTCATGCATCTTTATTTCATTTCATCACACAATAATTATTCTCATGTGACATGCAGATAGCTTGTTGTTGCATGACAAGAAGATAGATCAGAAAGGAGAGGATCGTTAAGCAGAAAAACTGCCCCCGCTCTCTAGTACTGATTCTGACTGCTGATAGTTCAATACAAACTAAGATAATGTCTCTCCCGCATAAGGTCGTGTTATCCATGATTCATAAGAAAAGCTTTTCTTTCGTTATTGGCATTTCTAATTTGATTTATTTACAAAATGAAAGCTTATTCTTTTCACTATTCAATGATGGATTAAAATATAAGAAAATATTATTCATTCCAATTCTTCTTCAGATGAGATGGTTCCTGATATACGTAACTACCACAGTACTGATAAAAAAGACTTTCGACCTATAATGCTATGGAAGCAGCGGTGCACTTAAAATTACATTCTATTCGATAGCCATTTTAAACGCAAAAAATTGTAATTTTTCATACGTTGTTGAGTATGAATGCGAGTAAACAACACAAACTCTCACCCACACACTCCCTATGTTAAAAGAACCTTTCAGAAAAAAAATACCCTTGTTCTACGAAGTTAAATGTTTGCCTTCTTCATTGACACCCAAGGAAGAACTCTACCTACTTTTGCTTGAAAATCCTATTGTGAAGAACAGAAGAGATCAACAACAAAAAAAAGTTATCAACATCCGAACGAACAAAAAGCCGAGCTCCTATTTTATTGTGTTTTTATCTTTACAACTTTCTCTTGCATTCGTTTGCGTAATCACTATCGGGTCAATGTATGAGATACATTTTGTTGTTGAATGAGTTCCCATAGAATAACACGATACATTCTTTATTATTCATCGAATTCTTTCAATGTCTTTCTAATCTATCTGCCCTGTATCCGATTGCTGTTTAAATGTTGAAATTGATTATGGCAATTATTGAAAAAAAACCGTTATTTAGAACCGTTCAACACGAATACTATCGGCATCGTGGGAATAAGCGAACGGGACTAGAGTAAGTTTGATTGAAGTAAGATTGATAGTTGCTTCCTAACTTATCAAATAACGCTGTGGATAATTAAATAGTGACTCAAATACAAAATTCGTTCCCACTGGTGTGCATGTGTACATGTGAAGTATCGGTGTGAGTGTAGATACCGAAATTGCTTTGCTTGCTTTCTTTTATATACTCAAAAAAAAGAATAAAGACTCTTTCAAGTCAATTTTTCTCTTATCTAAAGTAAGTATATGAAAAACAAAGCAGTTGGATATTGTTTTGATGATTCGAAAGTTTTAAAATGTTCCATCAATCTGACAGTTACTTATTGCATTATCCATTACAATGAAAAAACTCCACTCTCATATTTCGAGACGGTACGAATCTAGTTCCAATTTTGTTAGAAATCGACAATATTTTCTCCTGGTCTGTAAAAGAATTTGAATGGAATGCGTAATTTACATATCTGAGAATTAATATGATAAAAAAGTCATACTATATATCAAGCAGCGAGTAATCTTGCAATGAATCAGTACTATATCTAACATACAGAATCAGGGAACTCCTACATAAACAGAGAAAATCATGTTTCTTGCATTTAAATAATGAACAATCACTGGTACACTCGAAGTATTTCTAATATTGATCAAACTTGTGGTGTACAAAATTCTGAATGTTAGTCATTTCTGGGTAACGTGGCAGGTTAGTAGACCATAATGTTCTACGGCAGAAAAGCAGCCTTCTTCTTGACTTCAATGAGCAATACGATAGTTTTACCAATTTCGTATATCTATATTTTCTCCAAGCGGGACGGAATGTCATGCTATGCTGAATATAAAGAAAGCAAGTGGAAAAGGCTCCGTGACACAGACAGTTTTAAAATTAAATAGATTCTTGCTTGTCCACTAAGAAGCGCTAGAGATAGATCGAGCAGCTCTGTTTCGATCTCAGAAGAAGTCAGTCTCCATTGATCAATCTTGGTGTTGATTTTCTTGATTTTGTCTTATCATATAGATGTCATTACTTTTATCGCAGCACTCCGTTGTTTATTCTTGAAATTCACTTTTACGGTACAATAGGTGTATGCTGTACAAATGAGAAGACAAAGTTTAGGAAATCAATGTCAAGATTAACCAATGGAGACAGATCTTTTTCAAGATCAAGACCGAGCCTAACTGAATCTAAGCGGTTCGGGCTTGATCCATGCCTAATAAGCACTAAAATCTGTTTTTTTTTATATTCAATGTATTTTTTGGGAAATTACAAAACTTCAAAAAGTTGCATAATTGAGAGCGTGACTCAAAACAGTATTTTTCGCTACTGAATAGTTTCCACCTTTCTAAAAAATACCGTATGATTTTCCTTGGGCATGTTGTCGGAGAAACCCTCTTCAGATCTCATCAAAAGTACTTACTCAACAATTTCCACCACGAAGAGAACTCTGGCTGATGATGGGTTTCAAATAATGAAGTTATTTCTATTCTGAATGATATCGAATCACATATGTTGGCGAATAATTCCAATTATGTAGCTGTTATATAACCGTTAAGGAAAATGTTTTCATTTTTTTTACACAACTTTATCGGAAAAATTCAGTTAGACTTTGAATTCTGAGAGAAACCACGAAATTAATTTAATACTTTTAATATTCCAATGAACTAGAAATGACACTTATGTATTATTATCGTTAGACATATAAATCGATACAATGATCGGGGTTGGTTGGAAGTTTTCGATAAGTCTTTTTCAAATTTCCTCGCGTTCGTGATATCCAAGTACTGAAATGACTTTTTTCAGGGCACCCATCAGGAATCTTACAATTAGTGCATCGCAGAATCTTGGTAGAACACTCTTCTGAAAATCGAATCCGTATTTAAGTCTTCGAATCGGTCATTTCCATGTATTCCAGTGTCCTTCACCCAATATAAGGTTGTAGATAAATCTTTTGAATCCCCGAAAGTAATTCAAAAGAAATAGTTTAGGCAACCGTCGAGTAAATCAAAAAATTCTCGCTACTGAAAAGTTCCTGCGACATATTCTTAGCAGTGTCCTTGAAGGATGCAGAAGTTGTCCTGAATATAGTGTCGTCACTACAATAGACTTATGTTATACAATACAATAACGAATGTTCAAAGACATATTTTATGAACCTGATTACTCTGTTGATGACATTTGGTAAAGCAAACCAACTTATCTGAAAAATCGAAAGAAATGATGCGAAAGAGCTTCTCTATTCATTTCTAGTCCTTTTTGTTACCTATCATACATGATGCCTCGGTGAAATCATATGTTCTCTCTCTCGTGTAGGATATCAACGCCGCTTATAGAATACTTAGCCTATTGTACTTTTCTAGATAAATTTACGCCTTACACTTTTGTAGGAGCTCATTTTTTAGTATTTCTATGTACAAAGATGGCCACACAAAGTTTATGTTCAGTATGCAACGAAAACCCAGCAAAACTCACCTGTGATGGATGCGACTCACTCTTCTGTAAACCTGACTTTATGAAACATCTCGATTATCTTGGAACACAATTACAAAATCTTGCCGACACTAGAAACGCGTTTCAAGAAGACTTAAACAAAAGGGAAAAACTAAACAAAGAAAAAACTGCTCTTTTTCACAAATTGAAGAATGGAAAAATGGTATGAATGAGAAAGTAATACAGTCGACTGAGAAGGCTCAGAAGCAAGTTACGAAACTGCTTAACGAAAAAACTGAAAACGTTGAGCGCGAACTTGCTGATGTTACTCAAACAATACAATCACTGCAAAAATCGGAGAATTATAATGATAAAGACATTGACAGAATCAAGAACACACTCAAATTACTCAGAGAGAAACTCGATGAAATAGATGAGCCATCGTCTATCAAGCTGTGTATTGAAAGTCATGTACAAATCGATTGGAGTACTCTCATCTATGCTGAGAATGAATCTTTTAATAACAAGGTAATGATTTCAGAGTTTTGACGAAAAGCTATACGTGACTACCTGTCTTTATAGCTTTGAAACTATTAAATTTTCACTATTCTCTTTGTTCCTATTAGCGTTCAGAAGTGCTTTTTATAGGTGAACCTATGTTGTTTGTCAGCTGATCTCAAGTGTCCTTGGTTAGGACCGCAAAGTGAACTTGACAAACACTTGGCTACATGCGTTTTTGAGCCTCTACGGTTAAAAATCCTTGAATTGCATGCTGAAAATGAACATTTAAAGAAACAAAATAGAGATCAAATTGATGCTTATGAAACTATGAATCAACGCCTGAATAATGAATTAGAACGATATCACAATCAAATACGTACATATGAAGCAGAGAATGAGAAACTGAAACGAGATCGACAACAGTTAGAGACTCAATGTCGCAATCATGATACTGAAACGCAATGGCTTCGAGGACAATTGGAACAATTGCGGAGAGAATACGACAATATAAAACTAAGTGAGTGTTGAGACATTTTCAGATAATGATATCAAATAGGGCCAATGTATTCATTCAATTATTGATCAAAATTCTTCAATGCCGTTAAAAGTTGATGCTAATATGGTCAGTAATACAGATTCTAATAGTAGTGACATCTACGGACGGTTCTTTATTGTAATGAATAAGAACGAGTTTGATAGCTGATTGTATCGTTCTATAGATAGAAATCAATAGTGATCAAAGCTTGCTTCAATGGATATCAAATGTATGAATTGTATTCATCGTACGTAGCAATTTTTTTTTAATAAACCTCCAAGTCCTCTAAAAATCTTAAAAATATTGCTTTTGTTGTTTACGTATAGGAGCCTATGAAGTGAAAGTTTTCAGTCCACAAGGATACTTTCTCTCTAAACGGTAATGGTACGCATAAGATGAGCTTTACCAATTTTTGTCGAAAGAATTTTGTTGAAATAGTGCGACCTCTTAAAGATAGTCAAATAAAGAAAGATATAGCTAGTTAGATAAATGGACATGTCATTTACCTGATTTCTAAATTCGGCATGTCTTTTAATTGTAACTAGAGATTGAATTTGTAACTTTAAATAAATTAACTTAATTAATAACAGCCTTAAACGTTGACTATAAGAGTTCTGGCCAGTAGTGTTTCTACAAATTATTATCCAGTATAGTTGGTTAGTAGTGCAGCATCGATTACAAGAACGCTCATGATCATATAACTAGATTGACAGAGTGTTTTTATTTTCGCACCATAAAAACGATTTAGTTTCACACAAAACTCTCATACTTTCGCATAATGTGACAATTAATCGATAATTGTTTTCAGTCAAATAAGGCAAAACATTAACTTCTCTGATGACAGAATTAGAGAGTGTTGTTACAGTTTTGTCTCTGCAATATTTAAAAAACAATAAATCAGATTACTAATATGGACTCGTTTTAATGTTCGATTTTTTTAATTTAGAAATCCCAACACCAGTACCTCCTATATTCGTACAACAGAAAGCTAGTTTCAACGATCTACTTATCTTATAATTATCGTCAAAAGAAACAACTAATAGCCTTGTTTGAATTTGAATAGACATGTATGAATAGACTTCTTGTGATAATTAGTCGTTGGTGACAAGATCATCCTCCAACTAGTCAGATTGAATTTTGAGTTGAAAATGAACTAAATACAAGAATAATAAATTGGTGGTAATGCTCAAAACCATTCTTTTTTAATGACTGTTTGCTAGATTAGTGGTATTATACTCAGACAATACATTGAATATAATAAGTGAAAAGGACCTTTGCTCGAAATGTTGAAATAATTCATTTTTAGTGTCCTTATCCAAGTCGTTGCAATGGCTACGTTGTTTATTTGAAGACCCGTCACATAATTGAATAAACTCATAGTAGATGCCGTTAGAATTGTTCTTTCATCAGATGATGCTGACACATTAACTAATCATGAAACCAATGCTTCGAAAGGCAGTATGAGATGAACAAAGTTATGATCATTTATATGCATCCGCTACATCGTCTCTCAATAATGTGATCAGCCTTCATTTTACTTTCAAAAAAGCAATTTAAGTGAATAGAACACTTGGTAAGTAATTATTTATTAAATGTGTTATCATTCAACAGGAATAGCATGAGAAAAATAAAATGGCAATATAAGTTGAAAAGGGAATAGTGACATTGTCTGTACTATTCATCGTAGATGCATCTGTAACAATCTTATCACTTTCAGGTTTTCCAATCAGTATAAGCGAAAAAATTGAATCAAATTCTGATAATAATTCAAATAGCTCTCATGGTAGGTGAGCTTCAATTGTTCTACGAAGTGGCATGCATTTAGCTTAAAGTGAGTGAAATACTTGGAAAAAGTATTGGTTAAGATCATTCATTAATTTGGCGAACTTAAGTTTACCTACTATTTCTAAAATATTGTTTTACAGACAGCAACATTGACAAACATTGCTCTTGGAAAATGTATAATCAATTACCATGTTGATGTACATGCGTCGATCGATTGACGAGCTATGATTCGTCACTCAGCGATGCTGGTGAATATAATGCTCGTCATGATAATTTGTTTATCTGGTTATCTAAAACTAGAATGACTGAATTGGATACTTGGTTCTCAAATGCATAACATAACTGAAAGACACTTTCGTTCTGATTGTTCAATTGTTTTGTTATCTTACATCAATATGTCACATCCAAAAAGTCTCTTCACGATAAGTCGAATATGCAAATATATCACTCATGTCGTCCGTGAATTTTTCACGCAAGCTTCCATACAGTTGTCAAGTCAAAATATTAGCTTTCAAGGTAATAACATAACTAAAGAAAACTATGATAAAGAGCAGTCATTTGCTATGTGACTTATGCTTTATTAACCAATGCAAAGTCTTACTTGTTGGCTGACAGATATCTTCCAATACAACCCTGCAACTTGTTATTGAACTTCTTCTGACATGTGATCTTCGATCAACGGACCGAGACACTACCTTTGCTTCGAAGTGAGAAAAAGAGTTGAACACAAGTCTCCTCATGAATATTCCTTTGGCATGTGATCTTCTATCAGCTGATCGGGTGGCAACATTTACTTCGAAATGAGCAATAGGGATGAAGAGAAGTCTTCTTAGTAATGTTCGTTTGGATTTTGATGTTTCATCAGCTGAGGGTGTGGCAATCTCTGCTTCGAAGTGAGCAGATGAGGTGGATAGAAGTCTAATGATGAATGTTCATATGACTTGTGATTTTTTTATCAACTGACAGAGTCGTTATCTTTGCTTCAAATTGACCAATAGAAATGAACAGAAGTCTCTTCATGAAAGTTCGTTGGCATGTGATCTTCGATCAGCTAACTGAGTCGTAACCTTTGCTTTGAAGTGAGAATAAGAGAGGAACACAAATCTTCGCAGTAATGTTCATTTGTCATGTGGTCTTCGACCAACTGATAGAGTCACAACCTTTGCTTGGAATTGAGCAAAAGAGATGAATACAAGTCTTCTCAGTGATGTTCGTTTGGCTTGTGACCTTTCATCATCTGACCGTATGGCAACCTTTGCTTCGAAGTGAGCAAAAGAGGAAAACAAAAATCTGGTGATGAATATTCGTTTAGCACGTGATCTTCGATCAGTTGATCGAGTCTCAGCCTTTACTTCGAATTAGGCAACAGGGATGAATAGGAGTCTCTTCATGGATTTTCATTTGGGTTGTTATCTTTCATCAACTGATCGAGTCGTAACTTTTGCTTGGAAGCGAACAAAAGAGGTGGGCACAAGTCTAATGATGAATATTCGCTTAGCATGTGATCTTCGATCAGCTGATCGAGTCACTATCTTTGCTTCGAAGTGAGCAAAAGAGATGAACAGAAGTATCATCATGAATGTATGTTTGGCATGTAATCTTCGATCAGCTGACCGCGTCGCAGCCTTTACTTCGAATTGAGTGAAAAAGTTGACCACAAGTCTAATGATGAGTATTCGTTTGCCCTGTGATCATTTATCAGCTGACTGAGTCGCAACCTTTGTTTCAAAGTGAGCAAAAGAGATGAATACAAGTCTGGTGATGAATGTTTCTTTGGCATGTGATCATCCATCAGCTAATCGAATCACAATATTTGCTTCGAAATGAGCACAAGAGATGAACAGAAGCCTCCTCATGAATATTTCTTTGGCATGTTATCTTCGATTAGCTGATTGAATCACAATCTTTGCTTCGAAGTGAGCAAGAGAAGTGAACAGAAATCTCTTCATGAATGGTCGTTTGGTGTGTCATCTTCGATCTGTTAAGCGAGTTTTAACGATTGCTTTACGCCGAGTGCTCTTATGTATACTATGTTTGTTCATGTTAAGACAATAAAAACAATTTACTTCGTAAAAATAAATTTTCAAGAACATACCTATAGGCATGAAGCTTGGGGTAGTAAGGAATGGTGACTATGATTTTGGAGAAGAAGAGTGGCCGTCGGTTTAGCCTTTGCACAGCTATCTTGTTTAGAGTTTAAAAAAGGAGAAGTTCTGAGTTTTTTATGTGTAATTCTCGTTGTAAAATTGGCGAAAATTTATGTTTGAATGTTCGTGATCTAAAACCAAACAATGGTGAAAATTTACAGTGACACTTTTAAGTGTTTTTGTTGGAAAGAAATTTGTGAAAGGTTGCTTCGAGTATTTTTTTCACTATTTGGTTGTGTGAATGGAAACTTCGTCGCATGCAACGTGTATGCTTACAAGTGAGGTTAGATTTATTTATAAGTGGAAACAAAAACTGTTTTTTAATTTCTCTAATGAAATTACAGACTCAAGTATTGTTATCTGGAATGAAAGCGGTCGATGCTATAAATAATTTTGTTACATGATGATTGTGGCCAACCTCGTTATTGATTTCTTGTCAGTATGTGAATGGAATCGTGCATGACAAGTTCTTCGTATTTTAAGAAAATCAGCCTAAAGAGATTGATAGACTTAGATGAAGTGTCATAATCTCAGAAGTATTTTTCGTTTTTGTTGCATTGCCATCTATATTTTCAGTCAAGAACATAAAGCGAGAAAGTAAGAAATTATGAAAGGACTTACTGAAGATATGAGGGAAAACATCAATTCAAATAATCAAGATGCTCATATTCTTGTTGATGAAAATTATAGGAATCGAAACATATCAGTTTCTGTTTTTCTTCCTGGTTTACGTACTACCATGATCGATCGTGTAACAATACACTAAAAAAGACAGGTATCCTCGAAAACCCTTTAAGGGTTTCTGAAGAAGGATTTCCGAGACCTCAGAAACCCATAATGTGGATCATAGCGAAACCTCAAATAATCATTCGGACACCCAAAGAAAATGTTTCTGAATACAGAAAAAGCTCTACTGAACTAAACTCGACACGAAGCGATCACTACTCTGCTAGCCGCAACAAAAATTCAAAGTGGGTCCAGATATTCGATGTGGCTCTGGTGTGAACCTATCCGCATCTAGAAATAACTACAAGAACCATCAAAGGTGAGCAACACACGGGATTCAGAGAACAACTTTGACTATCCTGCTGTTCTTTCTCACACCATTACCAAATCATCAGGAGGCTAAACATTACGACCTTCTACATCTAAAAAATGAGAAAACAAACGATATTTTTCGTCGAAACATCGTATGAACTCACCAGCTTTCTTCATATTGAAACTCATCAAAACTAATAAGCACCCATTCCAATGTAAAAAAAACACAACGCAACCATAATAGTTACTAAACGAATTTCATCAGCTCACCAAACCTTTCACTACAATTCTCATCTGAACATAAAAATGAAACTGTATTTTCATTTAATTAATTGATTCAAACTCATCGGATCTATCGATATAAAACGGGTGTAGGTGTGAGTGTAGATGAAGAGATATCACGCACCCACACCCACACCCATACCAACTCACACTAAAGTTCAAACATCCAACACGCTCAGATTACCAGAGGTTATTCCCGATTTTCATTACATGGGATGATAAGTGCAAATAATCGTATAATCTATTTTATGTGTTCAAAAATTCAAAGAATAAAAAAATCGATGGAAAATCTTTATTTAAAATGAAGGTTATGGGTAAAATCGAAATAGTTTTATTTTCAATTAAGTTCATTTCTTGTTAGCAATTGAGAATAATCAGATTCATTATTAGGTCTTTCCACTTGATGTGTATATTTATTTCGGATTCGATAACGATTACGTAATATATATATAAATCCGACGAGTAAAAGAATGAATACAATTGAACGTAGCAAAAAAATTGATATGACATTTTTGCTTATAGACCTTTGAGAATTTGATCCATCCCCTATCGATAGTATTGAAAAGTTTTCCCCATCACTTAAAAGAAATATCTAACGCATTATAAAGTTATCAAAAATAGAACTTTTTGCATATTAATAGTCGAATTAATTGGACAGTTATAATTGAATTATGATTGAGTTTCACGAGGGAACTACCCTAAGTGTTAATCCCAGATTCGACCAAGAGTTATTCTAGTTAATAGAGCTCGGCGAGCTGATTTTTATGGTATAAAGCGTTCTTCTCCATGGAACCTTTAACAAGACAAAATCAATCCATTCTATTCGTGGAAAACCACATTCGAGACATTGAACATCGAAGTGTAACATGCATTAACATGTGATAGATGAAATTTCATAATCGACCCTCTTACTTTTGGCTGTACATTGTTACTCGATAGACTAAAAATTGTTCAACGATGTCTTTATCTGTATATTACAACGTTGTTATCACTAAATATAGGGCGTAGGTGTGCCGGTGTTGCTGTGGTTGAAGAGTACACTCGCATGCACACCCACACTCACATCCTTTTTCATTTAGATTTTAATTGTGAAAAATATCGATAAAGATCATCAATCACATTATCAGATAACTATTCGATTTTATTTCATTTGTCTTTATCTTTTGTTCAAACCGAGCTATTCGGACAACATTGAGGGGTAACGAAAAACAAAACTTGGTTATGACCTATAATGTATTGAATCGACTCTGACATCTGAATCAACTTTCGAAAATCTCAAGCACCTATTAAACAAATTTCAAGAATTTTTTGATCTTGATCTTATTAAAACTATTGCCACTTTGAAAATAGATCGGTAGATAAAATTTTATGAAAAATTAAAGCGTTATTCCTCATCACAACTTCAACGTTTGTTATTTTCCGATGTGCAAAAAATTCTCTGAATTTGCGTATTGGAGATTTCAAAAAGTGAGAACACCATACTTCATGCATTTGTAAGTCTCATTAAGTTCTTGAAGTGTTCAGATTTGATAAAATGTCGCTAGTGTTGAAAATTACACAAGTTTTCGGAACTTCATCTAATAGGAATTTCAACAAAATGAAGCTAGTCTATATTAATTGTGCAATATGAACTTCTCGGGAGAGGTAATATGACGCACTTCAAGCATTCTAAATGGATTTTGTATTTGTGCTCATTTTTGCTTAGTTTATTAGGCAAAACTCAACGAAATATAATGATCAGTTGAATCTAGTTTTTCATTGTTTTGTGTTACTTTCTAATGATAATCGTCATTTGTTTTATTATCGAAAGAATATAAACAGAGACTGGTTAGAACCTATCAGGGATCTGTGTTAAAATTTCTTCCAGTTCATTGATTCAAATAATCAAAGATCACTTTTTCTGTATTAATGTTTTCGGTGTATGTAATACAATTCTGGTTGTTGTTACATAATTCTAAACTGATTAGTTGATTCTCAAAGCTTTTCTTGAATTATCTTTGTCTTTTCGTTGTTCTGATTGATATTGTTAGAACATCATACAAGACGAACGATTTCGATTTATATGTGCATTTTCAATATCCGTAAGTATTGTGTCTTAGAATTGTTTTATTGAGAAATATATGAAAATATCAAGTAATTATTGGATTTGAAAAGGCCAAAGCATTTTTATTCTTTAATCTTTACAAAATAGACATATTTATTTACAGAGGATTAAAAATAATATAAGTTGGTAATATCGACCAATATTAACTAAATGAAAGTAACAACAATCTTAATCATGATTTTTATCTTTACTCGAAGGATCTTATCAGGTAGCTTATTCAAATTTCAATTTATTGGCGGGCGACTGCTAGATGCATGATCATTACTGTTTTCTATTATTTTAACACTATTCGAGCTTTTACTATTTCTTATTATTTTATTACTTTGATATTTTATTGGTTCTTTTAGAATCGTAAGTAATAACGAGCAGTAACTTATATCTGTAGTAAAGTAATAATGAAAGAATAAATGCAATATAAAGTAAATAGAAAAAAGATAGGTCTATTATGATTAGCTACCATAAAAGTATACCCTAGGGAAAAACTTTGATGTTCTCATACCAGATTATTGACAGATCCAATAAAATCATAAATGGATTCGTTCGTTTTTCTTGAGAAAACTACAAAATCCTGAAAAAAAGCATGTAGTCACGCGAACTTTCATGATGTTGTCAGGATTGAAATCAGGATTTTATTAAGATCCTCAACAGTTTACAACTGTTTATGAATTAGAAATCTTCAATCCTGCAAGAAACGTGTAGTTACGAAATATCAAAGATTCTGGCAGAATTTGGAATAAAATTTTAGAAGGATTCTCAACGGTTTTCCATTGTTTTCAGATTCGAATCCTATCAGAATTTCAATGATTTCTAATTGAAAAAATTTTGATTATTTCTTGCAGGATCGTGCTAGGTTTCCTCTGAAATAGAAACACATTTCTTCATAAGGTCTTTGCAGAATTTTTTAAACAGAACAGAAAAGAAATCGATACATAGAGTAATGATATCTAGACCTTCTATTCACAAACCGATCAGTTGAGCCGGTTGTGTTGTGCTATATTATTATATATAACCCCAACGTTTGATGTCTTAAATTTGATCTGAAATGTGAACTTGTATTTGAATTTTATATGAAAAGAATTGTCTGAAGAAAAATTTGAGAAGTAAAATATTGCATTTTAAATATTGATTCCAGTTGACTAAATTCTGCTATATTGTGTTTAACTTCAAATCAAATTTTAAAAAAAATATTTCTAACTTTTTCGTCAGGAATACATGAAATTGAGAACAGTTTTTATCGAATGGCACATTTCTTACTAAAAATGTATATTTAATGGAAAAAACGATTAGAACAATGAATAGGTATGTGACAGTACTGAACAATCTATATCTATGAGACCCTGTGGAATTGATTTACCTTGTGCTACTGGGAAGAATACATTTTATCGAATACTTCGAAAAATATGAAAGAAAAACATCTCTTGATAATTATAACTCTAATTAAGGATATTTAAAAAACAAATAGTATGTTTCACTGATAGATATATAATTGCAACGTGCGCATCAAAATGCATATGAAACGAGTATTTGATCGATCTGATAAAGATGTTCAAACTATATCATATGAACTCCGAAGACATAAAACATGGCATGGTTTCAATGCGTTTAGTTTGAAAGATGGGCTAGAAATGCTATTTTCGCTTCTTATACCAGCAGCAATTGCTATTATAGCTATTTTTATACAGAAACATGACATGGATATGAACATTAAGAATCGAGAAAATGACTTATACATCAATCAATTACAACGTGATAGTGATGAACAACTAGCTCTTTATCTAGCAAATGAAACTGTCTTTAGTAATTATGTTAAAAATATGGGTGATGTTATTCTATATAGCCCAGTTCAATTTCAAGGGCAACAATATATAGTAACACGTGCATTAACATCCACTATTTTACGACAACTTGATGTGGATAGGAAAAGATTAGTTATACAATTTTTGTATGATGCTACCATTTTACGACGTTATACAAGTATATTTGATACACATACAACAAGTGAAAATGAAAGAAATTTAGATGGTGTAGTTTTAGATCAAGTCAATTTCAGTGGTGGTTTAAACTTATCGACAATTGTGTTACGAAGTGTTTCATTAGTAAATGCCACATTTTCTAATTCTAATTTAGATGCATCCGATTTTTCTAATTCAATATTAACTGGAGTTAATTTTTCTAATACAAAATTAACTAGAGTTAAATTTCTTAATGTAGAATTACAAAAAACGGATTTTACAGGAGCATCTGTAAAAAATATTCAATTAATTCGAGCGAATCTAAGCCAATCGACTATAACTGATGAACAAATCAGTCATGCTTTATTTGTTTATAATACAATTTTACCTAATGGTACTTATGCTCGAAATAAAACATTTATTCAGAATGGAGATACTAAACAAGGTTTAAGTCAATGGAATATTACATCAGGAATAATTAAAGTCAAAGATTCTTATTTTATGGGTAACAATAATTCAACCATGTTTCAACGTATAAATACAACAGATGCAAGACTTTATAGTTCGCATCTATCATTTACCTATTGTTTATCTTTTCTCTTTCATGGACAAGAAAATTTAATGATTCAAATAATTCAATTAAATCAAACGCGAGCCATTATCGGTGTAAATAATATTAGTAAAAGTAAGTTGATTTCTGTTATTAATATAATAAAATCTGCAACCTAATAGAAAAATAATAATAAATATTCATTCATTTTCATCAATTCAATAACGAGAATTTAATCGATTCTATATATGACAACGAACACAGTAATATATTTTGCTGCTATATTATACGCGAGTTGAGTTGAGACCGATCAGTGGACAGTACACAAAAGCCAGACGAAAAAAAAAAACTTTTACAATTTTGGATAAGTTTTCAATAATCTTTTTTTAATTAGAAGTGGATACATCATTTTGATGCGCACTTCATGTATCTATTCAAGTTTTTCGTATATTATGTCTTTAAGGAAAATATCGTACAAGTAAAAAACTTTTTTTTATTTTGCTATTCATTATGCCACTTACTTGACTGGGAAAGGTTTAAATATATGGATGAGAATGCGAGTTGAACAGTTTCCACAAAGCGAAAATCATCTTTTCTTTATGGTGCTCTCGTTTCCTTCGAACTACACAGTAGTGTAACCTCAAATTCGTAGAATTTTTTGAGCTTTGAATTATTTGTAGTTTTTGAGAAGCATTTTGTCACATACTTGAATTTTGTTACTCATTTATTTTAGTAATATCATCTTCCTGCAAGAGAATTTCTTCAAGCTCATTGGATTTTTGTTATTGGTCATATTGTAAAGATTCAAAATCTGAAACTGATTATATTGATCTAAAATTTATTTTTGGATATCGCAACGATCCAAGAAATATTACAGCTGTAAAAGATATTGAATTTACTATTAATATAGATTAAAAGATTTCTTATATAACAATGGAAAATAATAAGTGTTTTGAACATTATATATTTATTGTTTTTATAAATATAATCAAAATCGATTAATTATTTCTCAACTTATGAAAATAAACGAAAGACGGATCGACTTTTGGTTATAAGATTTTAATTTTTAGTTAGTTGATTTCTGTTAGTTTGAGAATGATTTGTTTTCAATGATATAACTTTCATTAGTACTTTGACATATTGAACAAACTATCACGTACAATTTAATTTAAAGTGTTCCTGAAATTACTGACCAACTTACATTTTTTTCAATGAGTAGGAAAATTTGTATGAATAATAGAAAAATTCTGTCCGATATCAACAGTCATAAAGAAATAAAAGAAAAATATAAGTAAAAATGTGTGTCAATTTGCAAATACTCTTGCACAAGGTGTCGACAGCAAGAAACAAATAATATGCTCGTTACTAACAAAAGAATACTTTTTGTGTTGGTGGAAAAGGAATGATAAGGGCGAGTGTGGGTGTACGTACAAATGCAGAGAAGATACATAAAACAGTAACACCCACACTCATCGAATGTTTTCTTCATAATTATGGAATGGTCACTGAGAAAAGACTAAAATTTTGGAATTACAGGTTTTTTTACGTGCTCTTTCATTGCCAATAATAAAAAATCTCTGTGAACATTTTTTGTATGACACGATTTCTCGATTAAGTCATCCCCTGCCTCTTAAGGCTTCTAGTAAGTAAATTTATTTATTTATTTATTTTTTCTTCCCTTGTAGTCTTCGATCTCACCGCGTCGTCATCATCAATAACATCATCGTCCAATATCAAAGGAAGAGAATAATTCTTTTTTTTTGCTGAGAATGAGAATAGGGGAGAGGGGAAAGATGAGATTAACTAGGCATCAAAGAAGTGTTAAGGGCCTTGTGAGAGAGAGGTAGGGTGAGTTGGTTCCTTTGAGATTCCTCTTTTAAATTCAGACCGGCCAGGTTCACCATGAGAGCTCGATCAGGAACTCTCCTGGTGTTCCGTTGCACACGATCTGGCTTGTCCCAGACTCTTTAACATATCTCATGTGGATAACTTGTATCTGCTCTGGGCGTTCATGAGCTTTACATTCACCACCGTTCCGCTGGATGGCTTCTCGTCGCGTACGCGAATAGAAGAGCCATTTCTTTCATCAATTCAATGTGATTTATTTGAAGGAAAGAAAAAAAACCATCAAAACAAGTTTATTCGATAGAAAATCGTTGAACACGATGATTATATTCATCGGCAACATAAATATTGCCATGTCTATCGAAGGACAAACCCATGGAAACTTTGAACTGATTTGCTTCTGCTCCTTGACCATTTCCACCCACAACGATAGTGCCCTGTGTCGCTCCTTTAGGCCAACGCATCACTCGATTATTGTCTGAGTCTGCAACATAGATGGTACCCAACGTATCAACGAACAGTCCGTAAGGATCCGACAATTGTGTCAGAGCCTTTCCCTTGTCTTGACCTCCAGCAACAATAATTCCTTCTTTTGCATCTTTATCCCATTTCATTACACGATTATTGTGACTGTCGGACACGTAAACAGCCTGTTGTTGATCGACAAATATGTATTTCGGCCAGTTGAGTTGATTGAGACCAGCACCTTGGCCATGGCCACCGGCCACGAGTGTTCCATTATTGTCTCCTATTTGATATCGTCTTACTTCATCTTTGTCGGTGTCAGAGATGTAAAGATAACTCTGATCATCCATAGCTAGTCCCCAACACTTGATGTTGTCGATGAGAATTTTTCCTTGAGTTATATTACTATGACGAGACCATCGAACGACTCGTCGATTTTGCCCATCACAAATAATGAGACTGTCAGTCTCTTTGTCGATTAACACATCGGTTGGAGAAAACAATTGATCTAATCGATTTCCTTGACCATGGCCACCAGCTACTACTTGTCCATTCGTCTCACCGATCTTCCATTGGATGATACGATGATTGTGCGTGTCAGCGATGACCATCGTTTGATCATCATCAACG
Source organism: Rotaria sp. Silwood1 (assembly GCA_905250075.1). NCBI lineage: Eukaryota > Metazoa > Rotifera > Eurotatoria > Philodinida > Philodinidae > Rotaria > Rotaria sp. Silwood1. The sequence goes on from CAJNOP010000521.1 coordinate 46,124, forward strand.
AAGAGATTGAATGGCCAGCTGAGTTGATTGGTGGCATCACCTTGTTCATGACCTCCAGCAACGGTCACGCCGTTCTGTGCCCATCGGGCATTAGCTGGAATATTGGGAATTACTACAATGAACGAAAAAGAAAAGAAATCATCGTTATCGAACAGATCTCACTGCCTCTTGTAAAGAGAAATGATACAAATGAGACATTTTTCTTCATCTTCGAAGACAACTTGATAGAAGTTTCGAGAATAACCATCTCTCACAGCTCTAAACAAGAATAGGTTCTCCAAGCCAATATAAATTTAGAAGCCTTTTCTTAGTTTCATATGAAAAAAAAGAACTTCGTACCGATTTTTATAGTTATGTCACATTATCCACTCTCAAGCTAACTCATTCCTTAAGATCCCCAAGTAGAATCTATGACAATCCATGTTTGCAGGGACTTCTTTAATTTTTTGCCAAAATCTTTCAAATCCTAAACAGTAGGATCTTCGCGAGAAACGAAAACAGTACCTGGAGGAAGAGCAATGCTAATCCTCTACAGGATCTCGATAGAAAAACATAGAGATCTGAGTCGTAATTATGAATGGAGAATCTTTGCAAGATTATACGAAACAGTACTAGCAAGCCTAAATCTTTGAAGGATTTAAACAATAAAATAATGAACTCTGTCGAATTCCTAAACTGAACAAACTCCGAAAAGATATCAACAAGAGCTTGTAAGAAGAATGTCAAGAATGATAATTTTGAATTCTTACAAAATAGATGTGCGTCGTCAACAGTATCTATCTTCCTGGATGTTTTCACGTGATTCGACAAAATTCTTGATCAGGTGATTTTCTGATTTATAAATGCAAATATGCCGAAAGGTCTCGTGAAAATTTTTGCATAGATGTTGTACGTGTGACTCTATTAGGTTTTTGCGACCTTATACCAAGTTTATCGAAGGACAATCGTGACGTGGTCTTGGCAAGATCATAAGAAAGTTTATACGCATGTGAAATTAAGGAAACTTGACAGAATGCCATGGAGATCTTCGAAATCGGACGCCTTCTACTTTTGAAATAATAAGTATACGAATGCTAATTCTATCGGTGCTTTTTATAAGAAAACAGATGAATTTTGTTAGCTTTCTAGAAGTACTAGGTGAGAACTTATTTCGTTAGATGGAAAACAGAGTCTTACTCAGAGAAGTAGAGGGCAAGAGTAACAATGAGCTATTATCAGCTTCTCAAGAAGATCTGATACAAAGCATCATCTGGAAATGTTAGAAGGGTTTCTATGAATTTCAGACGAGAATCTTAGTTATAAAAAAATGAACAGTGCCCGAATTCGAAACTGTAAAATGCTTAGATTTGGGCTGCATCTTACAAGAATGATGATGCTAAATATTTGAGCTAATATCTGAATCTTAGGAGAATGCCCAAAACGAGGGATTTTCGAGGGTCTTGCAAATAGATGTTCAACCTGATCCGTATTTATTTGAGAACCCTAAGGAATGACTGTGAATGTGGGTGCGTTTGAGTGTTCTTATTTTTCACTTGTACCTACACCCACATTCACACCCCCGCACACTTTATAAGAATTTAATGTTGTTATCATGTTTTGACCAACGACTTATTAATATAATATTTATCTGTGAGAATGTATATCAACTTTAAAATGCCAAAAAATTTAAAATTTAATATTCGTTTCTATGCCAAAAACTTCAACTACTAGGTCATTTTTTAAGGTGCGTCAAATGCAACAAGTAAACAAAAAAATGTTTCCCTTTATAAATACATGGTTTGATAGAGTTTTTGAAGCTGAATCGAAATATCTATTTACTATTGTGTTTTGATCAAGTTTTGAGTCTGAAAACTTGAAAATACTAAACAAAATTGGAAAAAAAACATTGTTTTCGAAGAAAATTTGAAATTTCATCCATTTCCACTGAATATAAGTTTTCAAAACTGATATATTCGGATACATCCTCTCAAACAAATTTCAGCGTAGCCAGTATTTTTCATGAGATTAGTTAGGATGAGAAAATTACTCATCAACACTCTTGTGTTGCAAATCTATGTAGTCTGTTATTTGAAAGCATTTTCTAGATATCTGATGCACCAATCGAATCGACATTTGACAAGAAAAAGGTACCTATGGTTTTTAAGACATTTTGTTTTCTAACTGAGGAATGAAACTTTGTCTAAATCATGCATGTTTAGGATAAAAATCTACCGACGAATTATCATTTTTTGTACCAAAACTCAATTAGAATGCAATATAAATGCTATATTTGGAATCAGCATAAAAACATGGGTCGAATACGATGGGTTTTAAATCATTTGGACAACTTTTGTTTTCTTAGGTAAATCTTGGGTAAGTGATTCCAGTCGAAAATTAAAAGGAAATGAAAGTACTTCGAAATCATTATTTTCTATCACATTCAACTCAGTTTTTTATGCTGATTCTAAACAGAGCATTTATATTGCATTCTAATTGAGTTTTGGTGCAAAAAATGATAATTTATCAGTAGATTTTTAGCCTAATCATGAATGCTTTAGAGAAAGTTCCATTCCTCAATCGGAAAACACAATTTCTTAAAAACCATCGATCGTTTTTTTTGTCAAATGACAATTCGATTGGTGCATAGATATCTAGAAAATGCTTTCAAACAAAAGACTACATGGATTTCTAACAGAAGAGTGTCGATGAGTAATTTGTTCATTCTAACTAATCTCATGGAAAATGCTGACTACACTGAGCTTTGTTTGAGACCACATTTTAATACTCAGTTTGAGATGATGTATCCGAATAAAGCAGCTTTGAAAACCTATATTCAGTTGAAAGAGATGAAGTTTCAAATTTTCTTTGAAAACAATGATTTTTGTTCAATTTTGTTTAGTATTTTCAAGTTTTCAGACTCAAAACTTGATCAAAACACAATAGTAAATAGATATTTAGATTTAGCTTCAAAAACTCTATCAAACCATATATAAATAAAAAGACTTCTTTTGGCTTATTTTTTGGATGGATGTGAGTGTGGAGTGTGGGTGTGTGTTGATTACTCGCATTCATACGCACACCCTTAAAAGGTTCAGTATCACACATTTTCTTGGAGAGTACGATTCAACTGAAAGCATTAATTCAAAAGGCTCCCAAAGATCAATGAAAGTCGAAGACTGCATGGAATACAGAACATACCTTTAGTGCAAAAAAAAGATGCTGAAGTCTAGTGTAAAGATGAAGCGGAGCATCTGAAACACCTTTAAGATGGAACAGGTAAAATAAGAATGACAGATGAAGTAAGGCCGTATTCTGAAAAGCGTGAAAACCAATTTGGAATAGAGGTCCTCGATCAACGAATGAGTTATAGGAAAAAGAATATAGTTAGTTGTGCGAAATTATTTCTACAAAAAGCACCATGACGTTAGTCAAATGAGTAGTCGAGACAGGTTTTTCTTCGAGACATCTCGTTATTTAGTGATACATGTGAAAACTGATTTGAGTGGAGTGGAAAAAGAACATGAAATATCTTTCAGTTCAAAACATGTCAACGGAGACAAATTACTTGAAATTTGCAAAAACCTCGTTTATCATTCGTGATTTTCGTACAGCATCCAGGTTTTCCGCTAGAGTTTCGTAGCTGGACTAGTACAAATTTACTATCATCACCTTCTCATGCACTACTTTATGTTTGTGCTATCTATATTGAATCTTCAATAACAAGAATGTTCTGATGGTACTAACTTCTTTCAATATTTTTTTAATTTGAAATGAATCACCGCTAAAGACCTTTTAGAGAACACGAGCCAATATGTTTCTGAATACATCGAATAATCGTAACTGATTTATATCTAGTACGTGACATGAATTAAGAGCACATAATCATCAGAATTTTTTCTGGACCGACTTAACAGGTTTTCTAAATGATCGAATTATTAGATTTTGATTAATCTTATATTACTCTTCAATGACACGTTTACTCTTTTCTGAAAACTAAAAAATAAACTCTTTACGATCTTGGTAGCCAAAGTTATGCATGAAATGCTTCAGAAAAGGTGTCTGATAGAATTGAAATACCTGACTTTAAGTTTTTCTGAATTCCAGTAACGATGAAAACGAGAAGATATTTAGAAGAAAGTATATTTCTATGGCACCTGCAGTCAAATGTTTTAGTTTTTGAATTTACATAAAGCATTTTCTATTAAAAGGTAGCATATGTAAGTAGTAGTATCAAATGAAGAGGAAGAATAGATTTCGTTTTTTAGTTGTCAACAAAATAAGTCAAACTTCGCCGGTGACGAAAACTAGCCAACATGGCAATTACTATTACTTGGTTTTTACTGATGGTAAACATTGGATAACTCATGATATAAGATCGTTTATTTTATCAATGTAACCTTTAGCTAGCTGCAGAGTAATATTGCATACAAAGGAACTATACTTGATTAAAAAATAGTATTTAGCAAGATCAAAAAGTGGGAATATAATGCTTACCTAGTTGTTGAATAGCGGTTGTACTAGTAATTGTAGTTGCGTTTGTAGTTGTTGTTGGAATTGTTGTTGTTGTTGCAGTTGTAATTGGGATCGTACTGGTAGTTGTACCACTCATCGCTATTCATTATCATAGAAAATATAGAATTCGGTGTATTTAAGTGTTAGGTGGAGCCTAAACAGCAGTGTTTCAATGTATAACAACGATTCTGAATGATCTGAAAAGCGACTTTTTTTTTCTTGTCAAACTAATCTTTGATGGAAAACTTCTGTGTTTATTAGAAATCGAAAAGTCAGTAAAATTTTCGTCAATTCGATTCTATATGATTCGGCTAACTCAAATCAAAGCGAATCGAATTGAATTGAATTGAATTGAACCGAATCTATCAAGATAAATCAGACAGACCGCATCTACTTTCTTCATTTTGAGAAACCTTGAAAACAGAGAAGAGACTCGCGAAATATAAAAAAAACGTTTCGTCTGCAGCATCATATATTCTTTGTCAGCTTCGTATCGCTTATCTTGCAAAATTCGTCAAAAAGAATTAAAAGTAGGAAATTCATCCGACGAACAACTTATCCAAGCGTTTCGAGACTAAAGCAAAAGCTTGTCATGCTCAAGTTTATCGCTTCTGTTCTATCTTAAATACGAGCAGAAGATTTTGAGGCTCTGATTGTGGTTGTAGTACAAGGTCGTTATTCGAATTATAAAATTTATGATTCCGATCTCTCACATAAATTTCTCATCTGCTAAGTAAATTCATCTCAGATCACTAGAAGATTTTGCCGTTATATTAGTAATGTGAGTGAAATACTTCGTCCCTCTCTTCATCAGACAGTTGAATATTGACATTCTTTTCTTAAGAAAAAAATCTCAAATGTTTGACAAACGCAGGCATAGACCTCAAAAGAAGTAGCCGTTTCAAAGATGATCCGACAACATGCATTCTACGTTTATTAGTATCTTACTGTGGCGATTGAGTCAGTGGTGTTACAAGCTGTGGAATATACTTTACATATACAGTTGCATTACTGATAATCAGTGTCATATTCATTCAATTGAATGGCTAAAGCACTTTTGATCGCTAGCGGTTACTGCGTCACAGCTAAATAATCAGGGTTCACTTGTTTGCAAGGTTAGTCATTAGAAACATGACAGAGAGAATTATAAATACATTCTCTTTCGAGTTAGATATCGATTACAGTTGTTTTGAAAAAAGACTGCCAAGTGAACTCAATATTCATAAGATTCAGTCGATTATACAACGAAAACTGTGAATAAAGAGAAATGTGGCACAATAAAATTGATGTGCTCTTATGGGGATATAAGCATATGACATCTTCGACAGAATCGAATTAAATCCCATGGTTAACCACATCCTAATAGATATGGTCCATAAGAAGAGATAAAATCTTTTCTCCAATGATTACAATTCGTTTTGTCTCTGCTACTATTTATCTGTTTTTTTCAAACACTCTTCAGCTTTTTCCCACCGCTCCTACACCAGCATATATTGTATATGTAAGAGGATATGAACAGTGGAGAGATACCTTTAAGAAAGATTCGAGTTTTACTTGAATCTGTAGATCACTGTTTGTTTTCTTACTTGCAATCGGAGGACAGAGCTGTCGATTGAAACTCGGCACCGGATAACAAACAGGAAGATTCTGGCATCGAGGATGATGAACACATCTCTGGTTAGGTTTACGACAAAGGTTGTTTGAGCGTTCGCATGGAACTAACTCAGAACAATCCACGAATTCATCGCCACAAATGCCAATGTCTATAGCACCTGCTATATAGAAACAGGCACACGCACTATTTGGCGAACATCGATCATATTGAGACATTCCATGACAAAATTGAGATTTTACTCGAACTAGAGACATACTAAATTAATAGCAAGACAGGTAAATCGAAACAAAAATCAAACCTGTAAGGCTTAAAAGGAAGATTGTTGAACATTAGATGAATAGAAAAAAATAGGTTTTAGAATTACCTCAATAGAACGAATACTAAACAATGAAGTAATGTGGAAACCATCACTTGAGTTGAAATGAGACAGAATAGAGCTGATACCCATTCTTATATTTAATGAATAGATAATGTTTTACGCATTTGTCGAAAGTGAAGAATCGCACGACGTGATCTTTCGATAAATAGAAATTCGATATTGCTCCACTGCTTTCTTAAGCACTTAATTTTTCTCTAAAAAAAGTAATCTTTATAGAAGAAAGAAGCATCGTAAAAGCAATATGGGATTGCTTCTGAAATACAAGCATTTAATAGGCTCCTGCCATCATTCGAAACATGAATATTGCTACAACCAATCATCGATTCATTATATAATGACGACATAGAATAATTTCAAGGATAATTTTTATTTTTATTATAAGCAGCTTATTAAAATTCGCATCTTGATCAAATCAGAGTCGCAGTCTCTAGCCAGCCACATATATTTGTACTTTGAACTGTCTCTTCATTGCACCTCAAAGGTTTCATTAGTCGACTTTTATGTCCAGCTTAAGAAAAAATCGCCTATGAAGGTGATGGCACGGTTACGAGTGCGGCAAAAGCTGGAATCGTTCGCGAACAAACAAGTTACTTCAACATTGAAGCAGATTTCTCCTTCCTCTGCATAAATTATGTTTAATGGCTTGCGCCCTTCCGGCGAAGAATTTTTAGTGATGACATTATTCGAAAACGATCGCTCCAGTGAAATGTCCATGCTCAATCGATTCAGTGACGTTCGACTTTAGATCGCAAAGTGGGTGTGGGTGTGCGGGTTTGTGTTTGGATGTGGAGTGCGAGTAAAAAGAAGATCAGCACCCACCCATGGCGTAAATTTCTGCGAAAAAAACGCGTTCTCAAAACGCATTTTTCCATAGTTGCGAAACGCGTTAATGCTGACCGGTTTAACGCATTTCACATCTGCTAATACGAACGCTGTGAAACGATCGTTTTTCTAAAAACGTTTCGTAGCGTTTCTCTAACTGTGGTGTCGTATGTTCTAGATGAAAAAAAAATGAAAACCGTCAAGTACTTCATGCACTTTGAGTTGCAGATACAATTAATTTACTCGCTTACATTTTTCATACACCTTTAGAGCTATAACTTAGATCAATTTTGATAACGCCAACACATAGATTCGAACACGAGAACATAAGAGTAGAAGACATGTGTACAAACCGTTCAACTAAAATAATCTAATGATATAAGTGTTTATTCTATAGTCTTTCAGAGTCTTCCGTAAACTTACTAAATTAGATTTTCAGTATCCCAAACCATTAAATTAAAAATTATCATTTCTTTGGTGCCTATACCCAATAACGAGTTTGATCTCCTCTTGTATATTTTTTATTTGAACTTGTTTAAATTTAAATTTAAATACCCAATTGAAACAATTTTAATTAATTTAAATTGTATTTAATATTTAAACAAGTTGAATCTCTTAGATATAAATTTTAAGAAATCTAAAAATAAATTTTTTGAATTGTTTTCTTTATTTGATAGATTTTTGTATATGTAAATTCATCATCCTTTTATCCAAAAGTATCACTAAATGCAAAGAATCTTCTTTTGTAAATTGAATATTCTTTTTATTAATAAGTCACGCTTACATTAACAAAGTACGAACTAAATTCATATTTAATAGTATTGTACACAGTATCATCAGTTACTATCAAGTAGTCCAAATATGAATTCATACCAATAATTATTCAAATTATAAATAACTCGAGATTCTTTTCTTCACAAATAAACAAACAAAGTTGTCGTACACATTATACTAGCATCAGTCTTTACTAAATCTTTTCGAATTGTTCAATATTTAAAACAATGCTTGGTTGAACGTTACGAAACACGTTTTCTTTCAATAAAAACCTAGTGAAATGAGTTTTCAAGGAAGAAAAAAAATATTTTTCTTACACTTTGATGATCAATATTAGTCTAACTACCAATCAGACTTATAGAACAGTCTAGCAGCCTAAACATTTAGAAGAATTCGATTTTAATTTTGCGTTTGGAAAGTTTGGGTCATGATTTTCATGTTGAGAAACAGTGCAAGGAACAAAATGTTCAAATCCCATTTAGTATAATTTCTAAAATAGTGCCAGAATTAACTTTGCTTAACTCGTACGTTTTGTGCAGATAAATTCCTGCAAGATTCTGTATACAAAACGGATATATTTTGCATCATTTCAAACAAAAACGATGCAAAATGCGTTTGAAAAGGAAACGCGTTTCACATTTCTCCGAATCTGTGTCTCTGGAACGCGTTACTTATCGACCGAAATGCGTTCGACATTATTTTACTTCGGAAACGCTTCGAAACGCAATCTTGGAAAAACGCGTTTCAGATCGTTTCAAAAAACGACAGCAGCAAAACGCATTCTATCGAAGTAAGAATGCTGTGAAACGCGTTCTATATTGAAAAAACGCATCCTGCAATCTCAGAAACGCGTTACGCAGTCCGTTTCCTTGAATATTTTACTCCATGGGCAGACCCACATCGACACCCACCCAGACTCACATCAACACCCACCCACACCCACACCACACCCACATCCATACCCTATCCACACCCACACCCACATCCACATCCTTAGCAAAATTAAGTGTCGTTGCAGCTGCTAAATACATTTCTATTCTCAAATTGTTGTTCAATACTGATCAGATCATTATTTCATACGTTTTTGGCAGCAAAGATTATTCAGGATATGATTGCTATAAGAAAAACGTCCCGTTGTCGAAAACTTTTTCCTTCTTCACTGAGTCTAAAGAAGTAGCTCATGCACATTATCAGCAGAGACAATATATTCACCTGATGAATTTTTTTTACACTTTATCAGACTGTTGAACACTAAGCATATCCCAAGGAATGAATGATCGATTTTCTATCACGTTTCGTTACTAATAAAACTTGTTTCGAGACTTCATAGTGGATGACTGCCTATAACATTACCGAGCAACACTTTTTAAGTTCTCACTTAACATGTCATCACTGATCGGTTGCTTAGTTTGTTCAGTTATGTGTTCAATAGAGCAACATATGTGAATAGAACTCTTTTGAAAAATATTCATTTGTTATACATTTTTCGATCAGATAATCAATGGATAGGCTTCATTTCGAAGCGAACAAAATAGGCGAACAGATATATCGTGAGAAGTATGCATTTATTATGTAGTCTTCGATCAAATCATTAACTGACAAGATTTGCTTCGACGTAAGCAGAAAAAGCCAACAGAACTATGATGAGGTATATTTATTTGTCATGTGATCTTTGATCAGGTGACTAATGGATAGGATTTGCCGTGAAAGGACTAAAGTATACGAACAGAGAATGAAGATTAAAAATATTCTTTGTCATCTAATCTTCGACCCAATGATCAACGAATAAGATTTGCTTCGCAGTGAGTAAAATAGATAAACAGAACTATTATGAAAAATACTCATTTGTAAAGTGATCTTTAATAAGATGATCAACCACGAAGATTTACATTGAAGTGACCAAAATAGGTGAATGTAATGATGATGACAAATACTCGTTTGTCATATGATCATCGATCAGATGATCAACAGACAAAATTTTCTTGGAAGTAAGCAAAATATGTAAATAGCAGAATGAGATTGTATAACAGTCATGTGTTATATGATCCTGGATTACATGATCAAATGATGAATATTACTTAAAGTGAGTAGCTTAGGTGAAGATTACTATCGTGAGAAACATTTATTTTTTGATAGCCTACCAGTAGCTGATCAACTACTCCGATTTTCTTGAAAATGATCAAAATAGGTGAACTCAACGATGATGAGAAATATTCATGTGTCATGTAATCATATATCAGATATTTAACGAACGCGCTTTACTGAGTAGTGGATAAAATAAATAAATAGGAACTTCATTTGGGAGTACTGATTTAGTATGTAATTTGCAATCAGCTAATCAACTCATACGCTCTGCTTGGGAAATATCAAAGTTATTGAACAGACAATATATGGAAACGTGGCAAGTAGAACTGAATATAACGTTTGCACAACATTTTTCTGTTCATTTTTAATGGAATATTTTTTCTATCGGCTAAAGTTCATCTTAAAACACACGATCATACGGTATATCCTTTCTTTCTCTCGGCCCCTTCCCTCAGTGTTAATGTTTTCATGTTTGTAATTGTGATCGTAAATAAAAACAGTTAGAAAGGTGTGAAGATGGGTGTCAGTGCGAGTTTTCTTCTAATTCCTCCCTCACTGTACGTCACCCACCCACACTCTCTCTGTCTCATAATTCGATGACTTCATTAACAAGCTAAAAAAATTATAAATTTATTAAAAATCAGAAATAGCAAATACAAGACGGTGATTAGAGAATTAATCTTCATAAGTATACATGCAAGTTGGACAGCTCGCACGACTGAAAGACTTAAAACTATTGATACTCGACGTGATTGAGTAATTCTTGATAACACTATGACGTATTACATAGTCTCAAGTCAGATAAAATCACGTGGCTTCTTACGACAAATGACAAATACTTTTGACCATGATGAAATACTTAACAAGATAAGAATACTCGTTTAAAACTATAGACAACATCTACTTGTATATCCTCCATCTTAGTCAGAAGAGTCATTTTGTCTTACATTTATTCGCTTCAGAACGATCTTATGTTCACATTAATTGCTTTCTCTTGCTCTTTTATGCCATGTTTGCATTACAGGTAACGTTGCTCGACTTCAAACTTTCCATACGTCCATGGCCGATAGCCACAATACATGCTTATCATTATATTTTTATTGATTAGCTTTTATTTAACATTACTTAACAATTAAATCGGAGCGTGCTTGAATTTGTTTTTGAAATTTGTTATTCATTTCAGCGGTGTAGTCAGAAATTTGTAAGTAGTTAGCAGTTTTCCAGCCAAACTTTTTTGAGTAGTAGGCAGCAATGGGTAATTGTAAAGTCTAGCACAGAGATGAACAAGTCAGGTTTTCTTGTACCCAGATCAAGTCAAGTTAAGTCATTCGTAAAAATTGAACCTATGAAGTCAGGTCGAGTCAAGTCATGATTTGGAAGCAGACATTTTAAAGTTAAACTAAGTTAAGTCTCAGGTGAAGACTTCTCTCGACTCAAGTCTCAAGTTTTTGACTTAAATTGTTTTAAAATTTCGTCATTTTATCCTTTATCTATTTATTACAAAGCATATCGTATTAGTGCTTCATTATATTACAATATGGCTAAGACTTTTAATGTCTTTCTAGACTTTTTTAGATCCATGATACAGAAATGTGAGGCTCCTCTGAAAGGAGTCCTCTCAGAGAAAATTTTTTCTAGATGTGACGATACTGCGGAATCTACCAGTAACTTCTTTGACAATGAATTTAATGTTTTATACTTAATCTACTGATTCATTCGAATCAATCGATCTGAATCGTTATCACTATCTCAAACTTTTATTGGTAGTTATTCAACGGCTAATAACGTTGCTACACAGTTTATTTATTATTTGATAAGGACTATTTACATGTACCATGAAGAAAAAAATGGAAATTTTCTGTTGTACCAATGGCAAAAGATGCTAAATTTCATGGTACAAAGACAAAATTACTTCACATTTTGTGAAGTTGATATCCAGTGGAGCTACAGAAATTCGCCTGACTAGATTTGAGTTTTTTGCTAAGGCAGAAGTCAAGTCAGTGAAAACAAGTCAAAAATGACTTGACTTGACTTGTCCATCTCTGTCGCTCTGATTGTTGTTTCCATAGAAACGATTGCAGATTGATTTTTGTGAATCTCTTAATTACATCTCAAGAAGAGGCAATTCATTGAAATTGCACCACTTGAATCTTTGAGTTTGCACAGGTGTTAAGGTTTTTTGACATTGTGCAATTGCTTTCGTTTTAAAAAAAATTGGATGGCAATAAGTTTTTGATTAGGGAGCAATCGCCCAATTGCCACCCTGCTGGCTACATCACTGGGCTGAATCAATAAAACGAACTAATCTGATGTATTTAAACTTTCAGTTTAATTCTCATCCTAATGCATTATAAACATACAAAGTACACTTCTTTGATTTGGTGACTAAATATGAAATGTTGTAGTTTCATCTTCCAAGTGAAATCATATACATTTAGATGTACAAGTATGGGTCTTGTGCTGAGCCTCACCCACACTCTATTGGTCTCAAAAGCCTAATTATGACAGTTTTATTGAAGTTCCACGTAAAATTCAGCTCATATATAGGTTTACTGACCGTAACGATAGTGTGAAAATTTCAGCTGACCAAAACTTGAGTTCACTTGCAAAGTTCATATCTCGATCATAGAATATTCTTTTCGCTTGAAGTTTTTACAGTATTCTAAGAATCAGTAGACCTATCGATGAGTTGAATTTCATAACACAACTCGATTATTTCATTTTTCACTAAGTTTTTAAGAATAGGTCGAATATTGAGTAAGACGGTTATTATTCATTTCGAGAAATCTATACAGATGAACGTGATTTCTATTTCAATATGACTTGCAAAGATTTTTCGATGGAAAGTTTTAAACTCATTTTAAGTCTATAAAATCTCCTGATGTTTCGCCAATGCGCTACGCATCAAAATTACTTATGATGATTTATTCGAGTATTGAAGATATTCATATGATTATTTTCTTATATTTAATCAACAGAAAACACTTCATATACAAAAAATAAACTTAATATATTCTGTTCTTTTTCTTCATGTTTTTTTTTGCTATGTAGATTGCTCTATTCCATTGTCGGACTACCTATGATATAACGTGAAGTGAACGACGAGAAAATGAGACAATTTTATTCACCTTTATTCATATACACATTAACATGAAATGAGAAAAAACACAACTACTATTCTCTGTTCTTCTTTTTTTTTTACTAAATCCTCTCTGCAATAAAAGGTACCCATTTGTTACTTTAACTAGCATAAACGCATTAAAATATATCCAGTTTTCAGAATTTTCAGCTGATAATCTTAACCTAGAGCGAGAGAGAGTTCAACATTCTACATAGTTTTTAAAATTCTAGAAACTACCTTTTAAATCCTCAGAATCACTATAGTTTTTTTGTAAAGCCTTTTTAATTCAAAATTATGAAATTCAATAAAACAGAATAGAAGATCCGAAGTCTTCGATTGTGGGGCAGGATGGATTAGTATTATCGAACCAATAACGAACGAGTATCTACTCGCAGAGAAAAGACTGATGAAATAGTAATTTCACCATTCACAAATAAATACTAAAATCGACGACGATCAAAACAGTATTTGAAAGTAGGCGTAGAATACTTTCTTTTTTGGTCATGATTCGTTTAGACCAAATCGGTATATTTTAATATTCAATCTCAAACAATCGCCACCTAATTGGTTTTTTTTTGCTTTTCTCTCTCTTAAGTATTTTATCGGGCAATGCAATATGCTTCTCTTTCATATTCACATAGACGATCATTTAGCAGCAGAACTTATTTGATTACATTGAATCAAAATTGAATCTCTAATCAGTCTTAAAGCATTGATAATTTGTTTAGTTATAGAATACACATTAAAAAAATCTATGGCGAAATCTTCGTCAGCTGATTATGTATTTAAAATTGTTTTAACAGGTGATTCCGGTGTTGGAAAATCAAATTTAATATCACGTTTTACTCGCAATGAATTTTCACTTGAAAGTCTTTCAACAATTGGTGTCGAATTTTCAACAAAAGAAGTTCAAGTCGATGGTAAAACAGTAAAATTACAAATATGGGATACTGGTAAAAATGACTTGTTTTTTCTTTTTAATAAAAAAAAAATGACGGAAAGTTTTACATTTTACATAGCGGGTCAAGAACGTTTTATGGCCATTACAAAACCTTATTATCGTAATTCCTTAGGTGCTCTATTAATTTTTGATATTCTTAAAGCATCAACATTTCAAAATCTTGATAAATGGTAAAGAAATCAAAAATAAATTATATTGAAAATTCTTATTTGTTTTTTTTTAAATAGGTATAGCGAAGTACGAACAAATGTTGGTGTCGAATGTTCTATTATTTTAGTTGGTAATAAAGTCGATCAACAATATATGCGTGCAGTTTCTCATGAAGATGCTAAACGTTATGCTGAGGAAAGAAATATTCCGTGAGATATATTCTTTAGTATAAAATACATCAAAGAAAACAAAATTTTGTAAAGGTATATTGAAACATCGGCATTAGATGCAACAAATGTCGAACAAGCTTTCCTTAGTCTTATTACGGAAATTTATCGTAACTGGACAACTCGGACTAAACCAATCAAAGATCAGCCACAATCTGACAGTCAAACAATAAAGCCATTTGAAAAACCATCATCTGAATTGCGAAATGATACAAATAGTAAATTCTGTTGTAGTCGTTCTTCATGTCGTTCATGTTATCGTATTTGTTAGCTCGTTTCGACGAGCTTTAACTTAATTTGTTTCAAATTTAATTATTTCTACTCATATAAATGTTCTTAATATCTTGTACATGTATATATCTCTCATACCACAATAGAGAGAAGAATCACATATTTGTATAATTCTATGTTTCTGGATGCCACAAATATAACAATCAATCGAGGAGGGGAAAACTGTTTGCCACTGATTACCCATAATTATCTATGATTGATAATTTTTATATTGATCGCTAAGCTAGAATGAGACATATTCTAGCTCGAGAGGAGAACAAATTAGAATTTTCAACTGACTAAGATTTAATTCATCGATATCTCAAACCTTCGTTTTCCCCGTAAATATGACAGATGCTATAAATGTTTCTCAAATATCAACTACTCATAGCTGTAATCTCGAAACGCGTACTATCTAATTTAGTTGAATGCGACGGCGAACGAGTGATCTACCGAGAACATCACTATCAAACGACAGTTTTGGACAATCATCAATCATATTGAACTATTCAGCACTGCAAACGAGTGCCGAAAATACATATAAAGTGTATCGAGTGATGATCGCATCGAGTTATGTGCATGGTAAACACGATAATGGCTCAACAGTATTCAGTTCAAGTAAAAAAGGTACTATGATTTGTGTCAAACTCAATGAAATATCGAAAATTCATATAACTGGACGACGTCAACGAGAAACTGATAACTTTCTTTCTAACAGTACTTTCAGCACGAGTATTACTAAATAGCAATCATCGACAGGACTCAATAGTTAATTCATATTGTCACAATTACTTGTTGATACTCTTCTTCGAATGGCATCCAACGAAACCGATAAAAATGAACTTATTGGTATCCGTGAAAAAGAATATGACGGAAACTGTGCTAATCTTATTATTCTCGAAGAATTTAAACAAACATTTTTTCTCTTTCTTTTCTTTATACGTGATATTTATGAATATTTCATAAAACATCGACGTATAGCTCCGATTACCGTATACCGTGGTCGAGTTAACTCATCGTGATTTAGCTCTCTTCTACTTGGGCGAGTCGATATCGTTGGATAGGTTGACAATAGTTTTGTTTTAAATCGATACAGATCCTTCGACAGAGGATGTAAAACCATTTGTTAATATTCGTTCTCTAAGTCATTTTCCCGAAGAGGAAGAAATTCTCGTAATGCTCGGTAGCATATTTCAGCTTTAGTTAATTATGCAAATGAGAGAAAAAAGGAAGTTGAATAATTTACACAGTTCGAATGATATTGAATAATAATGCTAGTCATGATTTCGAATCTATCTACGAATCAATTAAAGGTGAAATCAGCACCGGTAGTGCGGGAAAAACAAGTCTTTTTAATTTAGGTAACTTATCCAGATCATAGTTTTCAAAAGTCTCGTTCGAGTCACCATTCTCACATTGCATATACGTTAAGGAGCATCGGTTTAGTTCACAAAAGTCTTCATAACCTTAATCAGTCATTTTCCTATTTACAAAAAATAGTTCCAGCGACACATCTTAATCGAATTCATAGTGAGAGAGGTGTACTTCGAGTAACGGTAGTCACAGGCTTATTTGCGATCATACATCGATATGGATCATTATTGCCTTTACAATATGCAAATTCACATGCACTTTTATTCTTGCACATCTGACAATTCCTTTGCATTCTTCTGGTGCAGTGAATCAGGCTGGAACAAAAGATATTTGATTATAAAGGATTTGGGTATGGATGTGTGGGTGTGGGTGTGATTTGCTCATCATACACCCACATGCACAGCCTCATCCTCATCCACACCTACACTCACACCCTACCCGACACCGTATACGAAATATGCGAGGGTGTGGGTGGGTGTGGGTGTGGGTGTGGTTGTATGGTGGTAATGAAGAAGAAAGAAAGGAGTTACATCCACACCTACACCCCACACCCACACGCACACCTACACCCACACTCACACTCACACCCATACCTAACACCAACACCCGCCTACACTCACATCTACACCCCATACTCACACCCACACCCTCAGTGGGTGTCAATTTCATCAATATGCAAGCATTTGAGTTATTGTGACGACGACGAAAACAGTATCAGAGCAAAGGTTAACATAAAGATAGGTGAATCATTGTTCTCAAACTGTTGTCATCATCACCCCTTTTCATCTGATCCAGCTGCTCTCTTTTCAACATCCTTGATGATGCCAATGGCCATTATTTTATTCTTGGCATACACGATGAAATAGCCCAATGATGGATAATCGTGAAACTTTTCAACGCAGATAGGCTCTAATGGAACCATTTTCACTGTAGCAAGATCGCCTGATTTGACTGATTGTGGATACACTTGAATTGTTTCACTTATTTGATGATTGATTTTATCGACTAATTCAACAAGTAGACAAGAAAAACGCGCCGTGTGACAATGAACTATAAGACGATCACCTTGTCCGATTTGACCCGAATGATTGAGCATGAAAATCTGAGGAAAAAAAATACGATATTCGGTGAAAGTAAATCAAAGAAAATTACTTTGAAAAAAAAGCCCTACATGCTTTTGTTACAGCTCAAATAAATTTTCAATTCACACAATAGAAACAACATCCTATCTGCATTCGAACCAGTATATTTTTGTTCAAATTTAGGCTTATTCTCAATATAAATCAGATGAGGAAAACGTCATAACAAAGCATCTATAGTAGAACGATGACTTTCTGGTTTATCATTGGTACTATTGATCACTGATATTTGTCTAAATGTACCTGAGCAATGAAGCTTGTCGTCTCTCGAGCTGGATCATTCTGTATGTCTGAACAGATGTGACCATGTCGTAATTTTTTTGCATTAATATTATTGATATTGAAGGCAATAATAGTATCTGGAAAAGCCTCTGAAAATAATCATGTTATTGGTTGATCGAATGAACATTTAGTTACCTTCTAGAGTTTCGTAGCACATTTCGATCGATCGAACAGTAGCTGTCAGATTCAATGGAGAAAAGCTAACAGTCATATTCCTTTTCAGTACACCGGTCTCGACTCGACCCATAGCTACTGTTCCGATGCCACGTACTTTATAGACATCCTGTAGTGGCAGACGGAGTGGTTTGTCCATAAACTGTTGACGCTGAGCAATGGTATCAAGAGCTTCCAGGAAAGTTTTGCAGATAACATTACCTTCTTGACGTTCTACGATCCAACCAGTAAACCAGACCATTTTGTTCGATATTGTGACCAAATTATCTCCATTCCAAGCAGAGATAGGAACAAATGCGACATTTTCCAATGGATAACCAATTTGTTTCAAATAAGTAGACAGTTCAATTTGGATTTGATTGAAACGATTCTCGGAGTAGGACACAGTGTTAGCGTCCATCTTATTCACAGCAATAATCATTTGCTTGGCACCCAACATATAGGCAAACAAAATTTGTTGACGTGTTTGACCGTTCTCGGAGATGGAATTCTCAAACTCACCAATACATGCAGACACCATTAACACCACGCAATCGGCCTAACAAACAGACAAAAGATATGGTCAATATTCCCTTTCAACAATCAATGGTAGAAATCTGCAAACGTATCATTTCATACGAAAATCTTTGTTCAAGCCTACTATCAGTTTAAAAACAAGCAAGAAACCAGGAAAGGCTCCGACATACTCGAACTATATTTTTGACCATGTTGAAAACATCGCGATAATCTGGAGTGTCCATGGCAGTGATGTTGTACTTTGCACTCGCGAACCTATTCAACACCATATCGCTGGTGATAATATTTGATTGTGAGACATATTGTTTTAATAATTCTGAAGCATGCTTGAATGGAGGTCGATCTCTCTATCAGACAACAAAAAGTTGCATGAAATTAGATAGATATAGAACGACTAACCGTGGTGGCGGATAATTTTTCGCATTTCTCTATGGTTCGTTTGTCAACACCACCACATTTGTAAATCAATTGTTCAATCAAGGTTGACTTACCAGAGTAAACATCACCAATAATAACAATCTCAATACCAGTTTTCTCTTTATCCATTGATGAAAATCACTTGATGTTATTCGAAATTCGATGAAAGAATTGTGATAAGAAATGTATATAAAAAGAAAGCGACTCAAATGCATCAGTCTTTCACAATAGCCATTTGGAATGATGAAATTACAACTACTATGTGTAGAAAAGAAAGACGCAAATATAAGATAAATATTGTCAATAGAACGCAAAAGAATGATGAAATTATAAGTGTTTCGCAATGATTGAACTTCATTTCCGAAGACTATGAAAACAATCGGGACGTTTTGAACACTATGACATTTGAATCATTTGAATTCGAGAATAATTTTATAAAATCCACCGTTTTAATCTTTTTCTTGCAGTGTACATACAACAAAGAGTGTGGGTCCCAAGCAGACAAAAATCGTTAGAAACCCATGAAAACATCGCAAATTTGATCTATGGTAACGTTTTGACGTATTTGCAAAAACACTGGAGATGTAAACGGAGATTTTCTAGGTATGTGTGAAATGCAAACGTACAGCTTCGCTGTATCCAATACTTTTAGCCGTTTAAATAAATTAAAGTGAAACTTTCTTAGAGTTTAAATAATAACTTAATGTTACACGCGTTAAATCAAGCAAAAGTCGAAGTTTTCTCAGTAATGGCAAAAATAAACTCTGTACATTTCTTATTTGATTAATATTCTACGTTAAAACGGAAAAGAGTCGCCATTTCTAGACTTTGATCTGAGTAAATTTGTGAACCTGTTTAATTTCTGGTATTATCACTGTTAAATCGTTCAATTGTTGTTATTTATGAATGCTTATACGGCAGGTTTTCATTGCGTTTATTTCGAAAAAACAACTCATCGTTTAAACAATTAGTTTTACTTATGAACAAACGTTTGCTAGGATACTATTTCATTGCGTTTTTTTTCAATGAACAATTTATTGTTTAAATGATTATTTGTAGTGACATGTTAGCGTTTGCTAGAATCATGTTTTATTATGTTTTTGTACTAATCCTTACGTTTTATACGTTAAGAGTCTAGTTTCTCATTGATGTTTTCTAGAATCAAGTATTATTACGTTGGTTTCTTTGAACTTTGATGTTTAAAGTGTCAGACGCAAGTCCCTACTGAACATCTTCATGATTCATATCGTAAAGGCTATTTTTATTAAATCGATATTGCTTACTGCATTTGTTCTTCTGATAGGAATATTTTCAGCATGAGTTTTCATTACATATCTAATTTTGGACACGAATCTGTCAAAAGAATAATTATGGTTATTGATGTAACTGGTGTGAAATGAAATCCTTCAATTCTGATTTGCGTAAATCACCTATGCTTCACATTACAATTTCCAATCTGTGATTGATGTTATCTGATATTTATGGTTAATTTTAAATCGAGTGACTGCTTAATCCTCTTTACAGATAAAAGAAATTGAATATTGTTTCTATGTTCATCTGTTGAATCACTTGAAATTCTTATTAATTCTTGGTTTGCGCCAGGCTTTTCAACTATGGTCAATTCGGATATATGTGGAAGTTCATAATAACGTTTAAGAATTTCGCTACATGGTATGGTATTATTAAAATATTAGCACTTGAAGAACACGATCGTTCTTTAATATATAGAAGTTAGCTGCGATCAATCGTTCAAATTATTCCAGAAAATCTGAACACATTTTATCATATTCAAATATTCCTCTTTTGATTAATATCAGGTATCAAATGTTAATATGATTCGACCCCGAAGATGCAAACGTTTAAACATGAGAAATTTTCAATTAGATTAGACAATATTAAAATTCCGAGCAAACTTTAAATCATAATAGATTCTGACAATTGCACACACAGGTAGAGTCGTCAAAAAATGCTTATATCCTCAAGCCATTGAGAATTTCCAATTGGTCATAGGCGAATCACACTAAAGAAAGAAAGTGAGGAAAAAACTCAGGTTAGGTGTTTTTTTGTTATACAAATTCAATATGATTTCAGATTGAATATGTGTTAGTCTAGTATAAATAAAAAGAACTGTTCGTTTTTAGAAAATATCAGGCTATATTTTACGACGTATTTTCAGGAATTCAAACATCGATTTTTCATGTATGCTATCATTGGCTATTAAATGCGTATTCAAAATAAACTTTGGTCATTAATATAAGCATCTCGATAAATCTTAGATGATCTAAAGAATGACGAAAAGTATAGGTTGAACATTAACAAATAAAGCTTGACAAGATAAAATTTCAACAGATGGATTTCTGGTTATATACATTTAGATGAAAGTACTATTATTATCTTGTAAATGATAAGGAAAGGATAGTTTATTTAAGTACTCTATACTGTATTAGGATATTGAAAAAAATGAAAAATATCTTTTTCTATGTTATAGGAAAGTCTTACTATAATATTTTCATGGTGTGCGTGTGAGGTGTGAAGTGCGAAGACTACTCTTCTCATCAACTAGACCCACGCCCACACCTGTACCCCGCACCCTACACCCCACCCTTTCATGTTTCAGTTATCGAACACATCCAATACTGAGTCATTTTTAATTGAAACGAGAGTGATTATTTTTTGTTTTACTTGAGGTAAGTATGTTTGCTTTCAATCGATTTGATTCGTTCTTACTCTATATCTACACCATGTCTGACGATTCACTCCGATATTCATTCTACGATCAGAAATTTCTCTATCGATGTCCATATGTTCGACTGCGATCAAACTGCGACGTAGTTAGTTATGATCAAAATTTCGCAGTTGTTGAAAAAGTGGCGACATTGGATTATTGAGGAACTCACATATATTTTCGAAGAAAATAGTGAGTGTAAGTTTTAAGTTCAAGGTTTCGCGGCTCCCCCTCCCTCTCCCCATTACCGACCGTAGCAACTTCACCAAAAAAAGAAAAAGTGTCTATTCAAAATATAGATATAAAAAAGACAGCGTTTTCTGATAATCAATTATTATTAGAAAAGAACTATTATCTTTTGGAGAATTTAAATATTGAGTATTTTTTTGATCAGAATAATGAAACCAAAGAAGATATGTGATTTCCACATTTCAGCCCCAAAGAGGCTGCGCTAACAAGCTTTTTTGTTTTATTGTTGGTCATTAGTTTTGAGTCGATTCGATTCTTTTTCTCTCTAGATTGATATCAAGTATGCCGGCCATCTTCGGTGTTGGTTGCTCGACGAAAGATTTATGTATTGGTCAGTTGAAGTCATTCTCCTCATTTGCACAATTCTTGTCTCATTCTTATATGGGTGCGCATCGTTTATTACTCATTGGTGAGTTTACATGTTTTTATAAACGCGATATAGTTTCATTTCTTCAAGTTTGAAGTTTGCGAATTTATCCAGTGGTGAGTCCGATTTTACTAAAACGATATTTGTGTGCTTTTGTTTCGGATGCATATGTTAGCATAATATTTCGATGGTTTTTTTTCCGATGTACATAATGCATGTGGGTATCCTTTCATGATCAAGCATGGATCAAAGATTAGTTTACTTACTGTTATGTTCGAGTCGTTTTTCTTCGGTCATAACTTGCAGCTCCTTTTTCCAGTATTTATTCTCATATGATTTGTCAGTGAGTTCAGATTATGTCATGCACTAAATAGAGTTTGTTGGCTTTTATTGATGCGTTAGTCGAGGATATGTACTTGCGGGCAATATTCAAGAAGAACTGTAACTGTTTGTCTTAATGTTTGTGTTTAAGGAGAGAATTTTTCTGCGGACTCGTTATGAGTTTTCGCTTTATCAACAACAATTTCGTCTTTTCCCCTCCTGAAGAGTCCGGTTCTGATCGCTTTTTTCTTCTAGAGTTAAGATGAAATCGATCCATTAATGTTTGAATTAGGGAGCGGTCTTATCTTCTGGAGATGATATGCAAGTCATCAGTGTTTCCATTAGTTTGAAAACTGTGCATATCGGCTTTTTTTTTAGTTTCGTATTCCCATATAATTTGTCGGTTGAGTGGTTTTCATGCTTAGAAATTGGTTTCCTGTTCTGATTCTTGTTTTAGATTCGATTGATCTCTTGCAGAATAAGAAAAGGTTGCTCCGTTTGGGTTCTTTTAAAGGCTTTTTCTTGTTTTCTGTTGAGCGTTAAAGGACTGTAGTGATACATGGTATAGTTTTGTTTCTTCTGTTAGACTCTTGCTGTCGATCTCAATTTGGTTAGGTAACTCCGTTGTGTTACATGTTTCTGTTGGTTGTTCTTGCTTTTACTTTTGAACGGTTAGTTAGCGATTGGAAACAAGTTAGCATTGATCTTCAACGGACTATTTGTGTTTCTTATTTTCGCAGTAGTTCCGTATGGGCGGCAAAAATTAGCTCTTTATTGTTCCTCCGTTTTCAATGCTGTTCTGTGCTAGTTTCGTTATCTAGGTCGTATTTCGAGGGGCTATCCTACGAGAAGGTGCTGTCTTAGCTTGTAATGCGGTTGGGTTCTCAGCAGCTTGTGGGATCTTTTTCTATAGTTCACATGTCCTAGGGTTGCTTTTTGCAGATTCTACGTTGGCAACGAGCGTGGATAGGAAATAAATTTTTCCAGAATCGTTATTGAGAAATTTTTGCTGATGCTTTTAGTATATCATTTTAAATTATATGTATGTTAGGGTGCATTTTCAGAAGTGAAAGTTTAAGTCCCTTTAGGCTTTAAGTACTGTATAGTATGTCGACATTATAATCAAACACGTTATGATCATTTGCAGGATTCGCTGGGAAACAAAGCTGAAAACTTTTTTTTCAAAAACAAACTGTTTGAACGTTCTCGATTAGGGTCGTACAGTAGTAGAAATTGTTGTCAATATCTATATTTTCTGTGTGTGATGAAATCCTGATGGCGCTCTCTATTGTGCCTTGGAAACGTTCATGAACAGTAAATCAGAAATGTGTTGCAAAGACTAATCGTTTAAACAAGCAGAGTCTTCAACAAAATGAAAAATGATCTTATGAACATCTCAATTTTCTGACCATGATTGAATATCAATCGCGGATCCCGATTGGGAGTCAAACACGTTCATGGAAATCAAGGGCAAAATGACTCGAGAAAACTGGATGTTTAAATATTTAAGCTTTTCACTGAAAAAAAGAGTTGCTCAAAAGCGAGCGTGTTAACGTCGAAATATTCTGGGTGTGAGCGGATGCCAATCACGGTTTCCGATTGTGAGTTAATAACTTTTATGAATATTGGACGAGTAAACGACTTCGATTTTCTAGCAGTTGAATGTTTATGAATTGAGTGAATCAGCGAAAGTAATCGTTTTAACAACGAGTATTACGAACTGTTACTGGATCACATTCGGGAACCGCGATTGGCAGTGAAACACGGTCGAAAATAAGTTAGCGTTTAGCCGTATTTCTTGATTTTTTTTGTCTGCTTGAGATGTGAGCGATGTGTATAGAGTTGAAATAAAAAGACAAGACAAATCTAATATGTGTTGGCACTAAGAATGGTCATTTACTACTATCCTGCAAAGTAACTGTATCTTCATGTTTCAAAAGCGATTTCCATCTCTATACTTTTTGTATCAATGGAAAGGAGATACCATTTCAAGCACATATTAATAGTTCAGAAACAATTTACATAAATGTTTTGAAAAATGTGAAAGACAGTTAGACTTTTCATGTAAATGGAAAATGATCACCCCTTGTTGATGCATACAATTCTAGCACAAAAAACCCACTTATATTGGAAGTTTTCAACAACTGATAAGACAAGTGACCCTTAAAACAGTTCTATGCAACATGACTCGAGCAAGTGAATGGGATAGACTTTCGTCACTATAGCAATGATTTCGAGATAAAATATCGAAAACCTCTCGAAGATGTGCACCTCCATATTGTGGATACTTTGGAAAGGTTCCTTAGATGTCCTCTATAAAGAGATTGTACTGTATTTTATTTTCTATTGTTTATTTCATTTTTGTTGGAAAACATGTGATAGGATTTATTAAGACAACTTTATTGTAAATGATTTTTATATAAATAGCATGTCTATGATCTTTGACATCGCACATCATATACCAATGAGTTTTAATTCTTGTTAGAAATGCAACGAAAAGATCATCCTATAAGATGTGTTCTACTAAGATAAACTATTTTATACCCTCTTAATCTAAAAAAAGATTTTGACATTTGATTGAAAATGCATTCTAAATTCTTTTGTGGTTCATTATAGAAATGTCTTCATACACATAGAGACACAAAAAACAACATCAACAACAGAATGAAAACAAAATTTTTGGCATTCAATTACAAAATATCACAATATAAGTAAAACTAAGTCTTAACTCAAGTATTTTCCGTCAGGATTCGTTACGGCACAAGTTTCAACATTACTATTCTCATTTCAAGTACAACTTGAAAAGCTTTATCCAACGGTGTAATTAGACTTCATTTAGCTTGAAATGCGTACGAAAAAAGAAATCAAGAGACCACTCTGAAATTTTCTCCCTATTTTAGCATATCTGCGACGCTCTACTTTTGCGAACGTTCTACAAAAATCATATTTATCTATGTGAAGCATTAAGCAGACTCGGAAAATTATTCTATCGATAAGTTTTAGATGCGGAGTAAGACTAGAATTTTGAAGATGTGTTCTAGTCACTGACTAAGTCAATTTTTTCCTTGGCAATACGAGTTAGAACTAAGTTTCAACGTGGAAAGGTATATCTTTCTTGTACCTTCAAAAAAATCATCGTTATTAGGCTTAATATATTGACTCACCGTTTATTTTCAAAACTGAACCATTATTTTCTTCTACAACTATCTGTCTCGTTTCGATCCCTTGAAACAAAAACGGATCATGTTCATTATTCACAGCAAATCGAATTCAGTAGATTAAAAAGAATATCTAGCAACTCCAATACTACGTACATAGTACTAGGCATCATCAGTGACATCACTTTAAAAAGATCCATATTCATAACTTTAGTTTTTTTTTTCAAGAAACATTTCTTACATAGCTTCTCCTATTTTTCTATAGGCTATGATAGTAATAATTTGAATCGAAATAATGATTTCAAGACAAAATTGCATTCATGAACATATATTTCAATGACAACAAGCTTAAGTGTGACATAAATCATATATAAAATTATGGTTAAAACAAAAAGTAGAATCTTCATAACAAGCTACTACATAAAAATCACACAGATATATCTACATGTATCATTGAATCTTAAAGCTAAATATTAATATTTTGGGACTCATAGATATCTGATTTTACCATTGACTAAACTCGTTGAGTTGTATTGGCAACGAGCGAAAAAATTGTATGATTATTTGAAACATGAAAATGAGTTTTGTTACTAATTCCTGAGAGAATCCCGTATAGATATACTAGAATATAAAGAGGACAATATGAGTTACTCGATTTTCGCCACATGAGTTCAAAATTGAAAAAGAATCTGGATCCAATTGATTAGTTAACATCTCAGTTAGTGACCTAGTTGAGTTTTGGTTTCGGTGTCAATAAGAAGATAAAAACAATCACAACCACATCCAATATTGGAACATTTTCTATAACGAATCTCGACAGAATATAAGTGAATTCAGTTCTATTAGCTTCACTTACATCAAAATGGAATATGTTTGTTTCATATAAATATATTAAATTTAAGTTGCTCGTTGTAGCACACAACAATGATAACAGTCACTGACACAACCACTAAAAAAAAGGTACTGCATATTGTTGTTGCATACAGTTTGCAGTCGTAAATAATTGTATGTTGATGTTTGCTAAGCGCAGTATTACGACCGTCTTTTATTGTATCATACACAGTTGATAACCTTTGTCAAACGGACTGAAAATTAAGTATCCTACCATTTATGATCGTTTACAATACATTCCAAACGTAACAGTCATTTATTTTTTCCAATCAGTTTTTGGGTAGAAATAAGAGTCTAAATTACTATGCGAATTTGAAACTAATAATCAAAAACATAAATGAGTATAAGCTTTATAGATTTTCAACTGCTAAGGTCATTTTTTTTTGAGAATGTTTTTGTCTAATTTATTATCCACGTTTCTGCACTGTTATTGTCTTTTTTTCCTCCAACCAAAAACTCCGTCATCTAGAAAATTATTAAAGCATCCGACAGCAATTTTAGCAGTTACCGTTATTCATTGAAACATCGGCTTATACTTCTAATTAGTTTTTTAATACCTCGTATTACTAAGAATAAAGTACAGCTTATGAATGCGATATTAACAAATGTAAACAAACTTTCCTATCGTTTATGAACAGAACAGAGTCTTTGCAAAAAAAAAATATATAATCTATTGCTTTCTTCTTTGAATGTCATCGACATAAAATAAATAAACATATAGATAAACATAGCTTTTTCTTCATAATCAATGTTTCATTAATAAATAATGCGTTCTCTTTTTGATTATCTACTGTACGTAGATATTTGTTTTTAGTACAAAAAATTGAATTTCCTATATCAATACTCTTTAATGATCAATTTTTTATCTATATCTATGTCATAGAGTCATTCAGAATTTCATTTTCTCTATGAAGTACGTCATCAATTTCAATTTCTCAAGAAAGAAAATTAAAACTAAACTTCAATTTCCTTATTAAAATAAGTATTAAATTCTGACGCAAGAAAAAGAAAACAAAACCGGAACTTTTCCTCTCATATCATATCAGATAATAATAGAAAGAACAAAGATTCCGTTATGTCTCGAATGCCTACTAATACATTACGGCTGACATTTTTCTGCTTATCATAAAATAGTACGTACTAACCTACAATTATCGGAAACTTTATATATATATATTATAAGAAAAATGCAAATTTTATTTTTGTAATATTTTTTTTTTTCTTCAATGAATTGATTCTCAAATAATTCAATCAAAGAGTAGATTTCAATTTTACTCATTGATCTAAACTAAAATCTTTGATATTCTTTACTATAAAAATTTTTTCTCTAATAAAATTAGATACATGCAACGGATCGTTTATTTATTATCTTACAAATGCACTCGAATACATAAAAAAAACTATATTAAATATATTAATTCAAACAATCAACAAATTATGAATATTATTTCTACTAATTAGACGATGATAGAATTTGATCGACTGTTTCTCATTCTATTTCTAACATTCTAATTAATTCTGATGGATTCATATTCGTAAACAATATTTGGAGCTTGTAAAAAAAAAAAAACCTCGATGGAAATATAAATATAGAACAAGAAGAAGAAAAAAACGGCGTAAATAATAGGGATAATAACATGAAAACAAGCGATATTGATACTAATATAAATTCTATATAGAATTCTATGTGGAAGAGTATTGATTAACATAGAATTGTTATATGAAATATTTATTATCAAAAAACAAATATATATATTTTTTCAATCAGTCTAAGAAAAACAAATAATTATGCAATACATGGATATTTAATGTAAGCTATGAATGTATTACTCATTTTGTATTAAAAAAAACACAATGTTTATTCCTTTGACTTGATTATTAAACTACCTTTTTTTTTATTATTTTCTGAACTCTATAAGAAAAGAATGTACTATCGACGATTTATAATGGTAGTTCTTGTCTTTCTTCTTTCTTTTTTATAACGAAGATCATAAAGTAAGAACAAAAAACAACCAATAATAATATCAGCTTGTAAATCTTGAAAAAAAAAGTCTTTCTTAGTCTTTTATCATACTCTATATAAATCACTTTGATGTAATACAAAATTTTCTAGGATGTGTGAGTGTCGTTTTTCTTTTTAAAGAAGAATATCTTCTGAACTTTTTCGATTAATTTTTATTATTAATAGTTATCTGTTATCTCTTCTTATTTCCATTTGTTCGCATTTTATCATTCATCAATCTAGTGATAATTTTTAGAGAAGCGCGAATTTTTATTTTTTTATCATATGAGTATAGGAACTTGTAGAACAAAATTAATCAATGTACTAGATAATTTGTTTGACTCAAATGAAACGAAATATTCTCTTGGGAGTCATAACTGCATGAAAATCCTTTTATTTGATATAAGTATTATATCATGTTATATTATATAGATAAAAGATTAGTTCTCTTTTTCTTTTTCATCAACAATGATAAAGGGATATGAAGTGAGCTTAATTTTTTTTCTCGTTCCTTTTTTTTTTTTGGATATTTTTCAATGAAATAAAAAAAAAGATCGATCGACGACCCATAGGTATATATTTTAGATTTTCTTGTAAATTGAAAATTTACATTGACTTTGTACTGATACAGATAGTGATATTTATACTAATTTTCTGTAAGAGAATTGATAAATCAATAAACATTATTGTTGTTTTTTTCGCGTTTTGTCATAGTTAGATTATTCAAGGTTTTATAGACTGAAATTAATAACAAAATCTTTTATATAAATGAAAAAAAAACAAAATAATCCGAGTAATTAATTTTTTAATATCTATAAATATATACAAGCTCTTTATTAGTTTTAATCTTTTTCTCATTTAAATTATCTTATCCAAATCTGAATAGAAAGAATGAAGCAAAGCAAAATGATATTTTCTTGTTATATGATTATTTATAGTATACAAGTACATTATATACATGAGAATATGATTAAATGAAATATATATTTTTTTAGCGTGAAAAAAACAAAGAAAATTGATACATTCTTTAAATTAAAAAATATCATCTATATTCATTTTTTTTCTCGATTTTTAGTTTATCAGAATCATCATCTATATATTATTTCATGAAATTGTTCTGATATTCATTGATATATATATATATCACTATTCAAATATTTGGTTTTCGTTTTCTTTTTCTATTTTTCAATCTATCTTTGAATAAATACTCGTATGGGTACAAGTAATAGTGTTAAACGAAGTCCAACAGATATTCATACATTTCTTGAAAAAGAAAAAGAAAAATTTATTGAAAAAATTGAAAATCCTATTCGACAAAATGGTAGTATAGATGATTTTGAACTTATGCGTACAATTGGTACTGGATCATTTGGTAAATAAAAAAAAAAAAAAACAAAATTTCATTAATCAAAAAAATTTCTTTTATTTTTTTTTGAAGGTCGAGTAATTTTGGTAAAACATCGAACTGATTCTGTCAATGAAAAATTAGCTTTAAAAATTCTTGATAAACAAGTTATTGTTAAAATGAAACAAATTGATCATACATTAGCAGAGAAAAAAATTCTTCAAGCATTATCATCACCATTTATTGTTAAATTATTATATACATTTAAAGATAATTCTTATTTATATTTGGCTCTTGAATATGCACCTGGAGGAGAACTTTTTACACATTTACGTGCTATTGGACGTTATACAGAAGATATGGCAAGATTTTATTCTTCACAAATTATACTTGCTTTTGAATATCTTCATCATTTAGGCGTTGTAAGTTAATATGAAAAGATTTTATAACTGTTTTTTTTTCAATTTTTGAAAATATTTAGATTTATAGAGATCTCAAACCAGAAAATTTACTTTTTGCATCTGATGGTTATTTGAAAATGGTATATCTTATTGAAAAATCCATATAAAAATAATTTTTTTTTTCTCTCTAGACAGATTTTGGTTTTGCAAAACGTGTGAAAGATCGTACATGGACATTATGCGGAACACCCGGTAAATTTTTGCTTAATGAATTGATTTTTCAATAATTGAATTGTATCTTAATTGTTTTTATTTTTAGAATATCTTGCACCAGAAATAATTCTTAGTCGTGGTTATAATAAAGGTGTTGATTATTGGGCATTAGGTGTACTAATGGTACGTATGACCTTGACATTTCTTATCTGTTTTTTGGAGTACAATTTTTTTTTTGTCTTTAGTATGAAATGACAGCTGGTTATCCGCCATTTTTTGCTGATCAAC
This sequence comes from Rotaria sp. Silwood1, assembly GCA_905250075.1. Lineage (NCBI taxonomy): Eukaryota > Metazoa > Rotifera > Eurotatoria > Philodinida > Philodinidae > Rotaria > Rotaria sp. Silwood1. The sequence goes on from CAJNOP010000521.1 coordinate 76,881, forward strand.
CAATACAAATTTATGAAAAAATTGTTTCTGGTCGTGTTCGTTTTCCAAATCATTTTTCAGTTGAACTTAAAGATTTACTTAAAAATTTACTTCAAGTTGATTTAACACGTCGTTTTGGTAATTTAAAATCTGGTGTTAAAGATATTAAAGAACATCGATGGTATAAAGATATAGATTTCATAGCTATTTATGAAAAAACTGTTCAAGCACCATTTATACCAAGAACTGATAAAGAAAATTATGAAACATATGATGAACAACCATTAACAGTAAGCACAACTGAACGATTTCCAAGAGAATTTCTTGATTTCTAGTACAAATATATGTTCAAAAAAAATAAAAAAAAGATTTTTTTTTCTTTTACTATGTTTATTCTTCTACGTAGAGAATTTTTTTTTTTGCTTCTTTTCGTATGATATGTTTTCATTTAATTTAAAAATATAACAAATAAACAAGATTTGTTATTACAAGTCATGACAAAAAAATTCGAATGTTTTGTTGTAAATCGCTCATTATAATAAAATTGTACGAAATACATTTTTGAAATAAAACATCAACTTTGATATTTGAATAAGCTGAAACGATTGTTTGAATGAGTATGAGTGTATCTCTATTAACAAAATTACAGACAATGTATTGTTTTAGAATATAAATCAGAGAATGTCACAGGACAAATGAAAACTAATATGTACGTTGCATTATGGTGTCAAAGATCATAGACGTACTATTTATAAGATAAAAAAAAAACCATTTACAATATAATCATGTTAATAAACCTTATCAGATTTTTTACAACACAAATGAAATGAGTAATAAAAAGATATTTGACATCCATAGGACGAACAAGAGAATAATGAAGCAAATATAAAGATACGAGATTCAAAATGTAATCAATATAAGCAAATGAATAACGAGAACGAATAAATTTTTTTTTTCTTGAAGTTCTTATTTGAACAAATAAATAATATTTTATTAAGTTGACTTGATGATAAGTGTGTTCGTCTTTGAGTAAATGTCTAGACAGTTGAATTAAATAATCTTTCTGAGGCAGCAATAGTCGCTGGTATGATATTTATTCCTCTAGCTATTATTCATAAAAATGTAAAATTACAACAAATTTTACTAGTAGAATTTCTGAATAAAGTCAATCATTTTACTCGAAAGTTGATAGCATATTCCAATTATAATAGATATATCTTTGAACTCGACAAAAATATTTGACAGTTTTTGTATGAAATATTGTTATGTGATCATGTTTTTGTGTATGGATTATAATCTATTTGTTCGATAATGGCATGAATTTACACATGACTTGTAATTGTTATTATTCATAAAATTTTACTTACAAGAACAACTATAATAGATCAATATGTTGTGTGCTACACCAGTGTTATTCGCCGTCAATGACAAAAAACCGCTACTACACCCACAATCAAATTGCGGTATACTGATAGTTACTGTCTGTAGAACGAACAAAGGGACAAACATATTGTGTGATCATTTGTAGATCGATTAGAAAAAGGATGTTATGTAAGAAACTTCATGCAGTATCGATTTATAAAAAAGAACATTTCTTTTCATTGGTTCATCTTCCGAAATATCCGGATAAAGAGAGACAATATAGATTTCAATGACTGATTATGTGATATAGATTGATAAAGAGATCTATGAATGATTAATGAAAAATTTCGAATATATTCACGATATCTTAACAAATTACAGATCTAAACTTTACCATGTGAGAAATTTAGTAGTTATGAAATTCTTCAAAGAAAAAAAACAAAGACAATAATTTGACATTACATGTCAAAAAGTTATATATTGTATCCAGTGTAACTTCTATTATTCCCATATGAATTCGAGCGACTATAATTCTATTTATAGGATTATTTCACCAATGACTCTTTGGGAATTGTAATGATAGTATACAGGATAAAAACTTGAAAAGATTTGTAACGGATAATCAGAAAGTTTTTAGACAAGATAACAAAAACTAAAAATCCTGATTTTAATTACTGCTTGACATGACTCACACTTATCACGATTAGGAATATTAAAATAGCCATATATTCTATGTATATTGACTGTATTACTCTTAATTTATTTACTTTTTCTGAATCAAAACAATCCGATATAAATATAAATGGAAGAATTAGAATATAGAAATATTTAAAAAATTTTCTGAATTCTAATTTCTTTTGTAATACAAATGTCACAACAAAACATAATAAAAATCCATTTTTTATTAAAAATACAGTTAAATGAAAATATATGTATATGTTATTATTCCATTGAATCGAATCGAATTAATTAAGAACGTTGTTCAAGAAAAGAGAGATTGTAATTCATCG
>CAJNOP010000521.1:79241-125199 GCA_905250075.1 Rotaria sp. Silwood1
AATTAATTAAGAACGTTGTTCAAGAAAAGAGAGATTGTAATTCATCGCATTAGACGACTCATTGAAAATACTTTCTAACGAATCCAAAATGAATAAATATTTTGTCAAAAAAATTTTTCAATCTAATTCAAAATCCAATAAATAAATACTAATCATAATCGGTTTTCTTTTTATCAAAACAAAATCATTTTCTTATATCTGTTGTTTCCAAACATGAACAGTTTTATCATAAAAACTACAAGAAGCAATTAAACTATCTGATGAAATTTTTTTATCACATATTGCTGTTGTTGTTGTTTCTTCATTCATACAATCATCCATTAATTCAGTTAATTGATTCATTGTATCATTATATTGCCAATCACAACCATAAGCTAATGATTGATGATCTTTATAATTACATAAAATTATTGATGTTTTTAAATCAACAATAACAAAACCATTTTGCATACAAGCACATAATAGTATATTTGAATTTAATGGATATGGTTTTATTTTCCATATACCACCACCTAATTTTATTTCTTTTAATATTTGATTCATTTGTCGTTTATCCCATTGTCTTAAATATTCATCAAATGAACCTGTTAAAAATTCATATTGATTTAATTCATTTGATATTATTGAACATATACCCATTGTATGTTTTCTATTAATATGTATAGGTTGTTTATAATCTCTTATATCCCAAATTTTTAATAATGTATCATCAGCACCAGAATAAATTATATTTAAATCATGTTTATCCCATATTGATGTCCAACATTCATATTCATGTGCTAACCATGATTGACTAAAACGTAAACTATTTGTATTATCTAATTCACATATTGTTAAATAACCTTGTTGATCACTTATAACAACATAATTATTTATTGAATGTAACCATGAATGTGATAAAGCTATTGTTTGATTATTAGTTACATTTTCACATAGAATTGGTTTTGTTATATCATTTAATGAATATAAAGATAATTGTCCAAGTGCAGAAACAGTTGATAATAATGTTAAATCTAATGAACATTTTATCCATTTTAAATCAAGTATTCCACCATTTGTTTTATGATATTGATTAATATCAATTGTTTTTGTTAATGAATTATATTGAAATAAATAAATTGAACCTTGTCTTGTCATATTTTCTGGATTATATAAATATGTACCACAAGCAAATATATCATGATGTATAGGACACCATTCAATACTATCTGGTGGACAATCAGTTATAAAATTAGCTTGAAACATATTTCTTAAAAAAAACAATAAACATTGAAAACAAAAATTACAAAAAAAAAAAAAATCAATAGAAATTTATTTCGAATGTGTACGAAGTATAATTAGCCAAGAAACAAGAAAATAAAATAAAAATATTGGATAAAGTACAAGCATACGACGATTTGATTGTTGAGTTTGACCAAGAAAACGAATACTTGCATACATTGTCCATATAAATGCACTCATTACTATTAAAAATCTTATTATATGTAATATTGCTTTAAATGGAAGATAGAAAAGAAAATAACTTATAAATGCAGATATTAATAATGGTAATAAACAATAACCAAGTACACAAACTGATTGAAAAAAAGATATTTTACCACCAAGTAATTGTGAATTAATCTAAAATATAATCAAAAATTAATTGATCTCGTTTGAAATTGAATTTGATCTAAGCCGATCTTTAATCATAAAAAAAAAATTCTGAAGAAAAGATTGCAAAACACGAGATTGATATATTTTCAAACATTTTCTTTCTCAAACGATAAATATACTTTACATTGTCAATTTTAGTATCCCGTCGAAAATTCTATTTTCTATTATTATCATTTCGAATTTTTTTTTTTTTGTTCATAACATTAGTATTACATCCGAAAATTCATGTCATTCTATTACAATATTGTCCTTGATTATTCATTTTTCACTCTTTTTAATGATCACTGTTAACTCAACCGTGCTTAATCCGTTGAGAGCAGCGGCACATAAACTGTATCATTTATATTCCAATGAAGAAATTGTTTGCGCTCTATGAAACTGTTATGACATGTAATGTAATAGGTTATTCCATCTGTTATTTCATGCATAGCTTTTCTCTCTTGCTTCCTGTCATTTATATCCTTCTCAAATGTTCTCTTTTGTTTCTGCTAATATACATCAAAGTCATGATTGCTTCCTTCCTTTTCTTGATATATTATTATAAGTATTTTTATGAAATCATTTGAATCGAATGAAATAAAATGATTGAATACTTATAGTTCAATTGAAAAAAACTCGTCCTCACAGCTTTAAGCATAGAAATCGCAATTATTTGACTCGGAGTGTGCATATGAAGAAAATATATGGCTCTTTGAAAGCGTATTACTGCACGAAATATTGTTTCTATACATTATAATTTTATTCAAGAAAGTTTTACTTTGGCACAATGAAAAAACTTGCTTTCAGGAAATTAGACGCTAGCTAAGCTAAGAAAACAGCTGTTTGAAAAATCATTATTTACGTGTTTCATAATCTTTCCTGCAGAATTTTCTAGCGTGATGTTTTTTTTATAGTAAAACCTCGTAGAAGATTTTGAAAAGGGCTCAAGTCTAAGTAATAAAAATATGAAAAGATATAATCGAAATTTTAAGGGTGACATCTATTCGGATCTACAAATTTTGAGTTGAGAAGAAAGTTTAATAAAAGTCATTCGTGTTTACCTAGAATATCATAAAAGATTCAAAGAAGAAACTTTATTTTTATGGAAATTTGTGAAATCAATCAATGAATATTTAATCTTACAGATCATTCATAAAAGAAGTTTGAGAAAATAAAGGAGAGAACAAATACATCTGAATGTTCAAACGCTTATTATAATTTTTTTAGTATATTCTGTTTTCATGTTCATTTTGAATTTCCTATTTAAGATAGCGAACAAGTAACGTATATATATATTTTTTAAAGGACAGAAAAACTTGTCTAGATTAATAATAATTACATAATAAATATTGTGTTTTATTGTATGAATAAAATTCATGATGATTGTTTCTTTATTTTAATTTGTTATTTAGTGTAAGAACTTTTTCTTATTCTGAAGAGAGAAGTGAAAAAATGCAATTTTTTTTTTTTCTTCATAGGATGTCTTTAATAAAAGGTCTATTAACATATGGAATTCATTTCAGTATTCTTTTCAAATGTCTTATTAACTTAGTTTGCTCGAGAAATTTTTAAATTAAAATAAAAGTCAAGAGATTCAAAAAAAAAAAAAAAATTAGTTTACCGTAACAATAATTGATCCAATTAACATTAATGTAAATACTTCAGCAAAATGTATACCACTACTTGTTTTTGTTGAATTACTTTGAAGAAGAATAGCTAATGTTGTAACTAAAATAAGTGGTCCCCATAAATCCCACTGTTGTAAAAGTGTTAATGATTTACGTGGAATAAGTGCATGACCAAATTTTCGAAGAACAGCATAAAGATCACCTTGAAAATTAAATTAAAATTAGTTTTTTAATTTTATTTTTCTAAGAAAATACAAACGTTTTATAGTTTCGAAAATCGGTTCATCAAGTGTTGAAAATTCATTTTGATTTGAAGTTGATGTTATATTACCTTCAATAATTTCAACTGGTTGTGAAGATGAAAGAAATGAATTTTGATTGTCATTCATAATTTCCTGAAGTTTTACGAATAAAAACAATAATATTAAATTTTTTTTACAAAAATTAACTAATGCATCATCTATGCGTCATGTTCAATCATTATTGGTTGAAAATTCTTACCAATGAAAAATAATAATAATAATAAATTTAGGTTATTATCTTTCTTTTTTTTTTTTTTCCTCAGCTTATCATTTCAACATTAATAAATACATACAAACGATTATGTACATAACTATGCATACAAAAAAAAAAAATATGTTGTACTTTTTTTTTGTTTTTCTTTTTTCGTATTCTACATTCAAGAACAAGTACGAATTTCATTATTTGATATTCTATTTCAGTGCTATGCGTGAATGCGCAATAGAATAAAAAACGCCTCAAACATCATTCAAATGTTTGTTCTTTTTTCTTTTTTTTGTTTTTAAAGAGAAGTATTTCAGATGATAATTATTTGGTATAGAATATTTTTTTCTTTAATTTATTCTTCGATTATTGTATCATCATTATTAAATCAATCAATATTTCTTGATTCAATTCATCAAAATATTCATGATGATACATCATTAGATAAATTTTATCGAAATATTTTACGTGATGTAAAACATCATCGATCTGTTGATACTGTTTATTCATCAATAAATGTAACAAAAATTCGATCAAATGATTATGATGAAGAATATATAAAAAATTCAGTAAAAATTTCATATTTTATGCAAAAAGAAAAAAAAATTCTATCTTTTATTAGTGTTATGAAACAGCATCTGATTTACTCTATGCTCATGGTTATAATAGAACTAATGTTCAATTATCAATCAATGATATTCAATCTCTTCTTCCAGCTATTTTATATAGTATTGAAAATCCCGGATGTATACGACAAGCACCTCAATCAAAATCAAATTCATTTTTTGATGGTAAACTATGAATAACTCAAAATATTTGTTTTTTTCATATGACCATGAATATAATAATTATTTCGTTCTGTATAATTTCCATTTTACAAAATGAAAAATTTGCCAAAAAATGATAATATTTTTCTAATTAATTTTTTATCACGAAACAATTTTTATAGGTGCATAAAATGATACGTTTATTATATTCATGATTATATGAAATCTAAAACTCGAGATTTTTGTTTTTTTTTTTTTAATTGGAGAAGTAAACTTAAAAAAAAAAGAAAATTTGTAGAAATTTTGAATCGTATGCATTTTAAAAATATAATTTTGTATTTTTTTAAATAATTTTTAGTATGGATATTAGGTTTAATAGTAGTTATTGTTATAAAATTAATTCATGTAATTATATTTTTTATTGGTGGTGATCATTGTTTATCATTAACATCAGTGAGTGTTTCAAAAACTTTATCAGAAGAAAATGAAACAAGAGATAATACAAAAACTACTATTCGTTTTCCACCATTAATATATCGTCTTTGGTTAGGTCTTGGTTTTAATGCATTTACATGTGGTCTAATGCTTGGAACAATTATTTATCATTTAATTCCTCATGTATAATAAAATAGAAATTATTTATTCCATTTTCTATTGAAGATTTTTTTTTATTTTTGTTTAATTTAGATTTATGAAGTACCAAATGAAAGTTTTGATTATATTTATCTTTTTCGAGCAACAATTGTATTTTTTGGTGTTTATTTATTTTTTATTGTCGAAAAACTTCTTCGATTTCGATTTAAAATTGATGAAGTAAATTTATTATAAAATTGATTTTTACCTTTTTTGTTTTTTTTTTACTATAGATGCATTTAAATGAAACAAATGATGATCAACATGAATTAAGAAAATTATCAGATTCATCTATGATACAAATGGCTAGAATGCATGGAACATTACATGCTAGTGGAGATGTATTTATGTTTGCTACCTTTTTTTTTTTTAATTTTTAATAAGAATAATTATTTTATAGGATGATCATCATTATAGACATTCAAATCCACCAGCAAGAATACCAGTAAGTTGAAATAATGTAGAAGATTCGTCATTTTCACTTCGATCGTAAATATTTAAGTTTTTTTCTTTTTTTTGTCTTATACGTTACGGTTCATTGGACTCAAACATTTATTTTATGGATATTTTGATCAAATTAGGATGCATATATATATTTTTTTTTTCGCTTGCAATTACATTATGCCCTTGAATTTCAGTTGATTTTAGAAAATTCGAAGATTTTAAAAGTTGATATGGTTGAGTTGAGGAGAAAATTTTCAGATATTTTTAGTTGAAGATTCATTTTTCTTAATTTTTATCTTAGTTACATGATGATAGTGATGATGAAGAAGTTATTTTACAATCAAATCAAACTCCTCTTAATAATGATAAAAATACATCACATCATCATCATTCAACAAATGAACTTCCTCATCAAAAACGTAATCTCATATTATATCACATAATTAATGATTTTTTCAATGATCTCATCTATGGTTGTGGTTTATCAACAGCCATAGCACATAATCGTCTGATTGGTTTAATTTTAAGTCTTATGATATTTAGTGAAGGATTTCGACGTCATTCACGTAAGACTAACAAAAAAAAAATTCATACAGTTTTTTACTTTTTTAACTTAAAATAAAACAAATTCATTATTTAGAAACAATTTCATCAATGGGTCGAAAACGTGGTCTTTTCTTTCTTATTATTTCAATATTTTTTCTTCTACTTGGTTATTTAATTGGTGGAATTCTTATGGAAATTAATCAACGATTTGATAATAATATAGTATATATTCGTACAGAATATATCTATTCAATCGTATATGGTGCACTGTTTTATACAGCACTTGTAACGTTGGTAAGATATTTTTATAGCAATACTTATACTTTTTATTACAGTCATATTACTGATTCTTTTTATGATTAACTATTCTTTCATTTAATAACCTGGATGTCTAAGAAGGAATTAAGTAGTAGCCGTATATGATATATTTGTTTATTCAAATAACCAACTGAAAGCAAAAATAAACACTATTTTATGTAGATTTAATAATAATAAAAAAAGTGTGTCATACAATATTCAATAGTGTTTGATTGATTCTATCCTTCCTTTGTTTTTATTAGCATACTTCCTGTATTTTTTTTTAATATATTATATATAGCGAGAAAATACCAAATGTGTTGCATCTCATAATATATTCACCTTAAATAAATAATAAAACTTAAGAGCTTTACTAAGAACAAACAAAAAAAAAAGGAAAGCTTTGTTTTGTATTTCTATTAAAATATATTCGATTATAGGTTACATTTATGCTGAACTCTATTTTCGAACATAATCATTATAATAAAAAAACAAAAAACATGCAGACTATTTTTGTCGATGAAAATTTAGAAACGCGTCATTTTTTAAATCATATCATGTTTCTTTGTCATTTGTGTTGATGTGCATAGCACAACATCCCTTTCTTTTCCTTATAGCATATATTTCTTGTTTGTTACTTATTATATTCCATCTTAGTATCTAATGTGTTATTCGATTACCAATAACAGACTTCTTGTTACTATTATTATCAACTTTGTATTTATTTTAAAATATATGATATAAATATATATAGAGAGAGAGTTTATGTATATTATCTATGTCTTGTAAAAAAACCTATTTCAAATGGTTTTCTTCCTATTTAGCAGACGCAATATCAGAAGTGAATTTCAATGTAATGTACACGATCAGACACACAATATTTAGATCGTTATTAAATGTGTACAGTAGGGTAAAGGACAATCGTAATAGTGCATCGACCAAACGTCAATTGATAACTATTTATGGCCGTAGACTGTGTGACACGACAGTATAGACAACTATTTTTAGCTGTCTCGACAACTGTAATTAGTAGCCTGGGAAGCCTATGAATATTCTTTATTATGATCCAGATGTAAAGGTCTAATGTCGAGAAAAAAAGAGTATTTTTGTTTTCTGATCTATACTTTAATGCAACATATTTTGTACATTCTTGATAGGAGTCGTTCTATTAATTAATCATGTCCTATTTCTAAAACTAAAAGTCTGATATAGTTTTGAAATTCTTATCAGAGTTGTAACCATAAACGGTTAATATAGATATTTTTTTTGATTATTTTATGTGTCTTTTTTTTTCGCAAATTCAACATTTAACTGATGTTAAAGATTATTTGTATGAGAAAAAAAATGTGCTGAATTATCCCGTTTAGTTGAAATTCATCACAATATTCTTATCACATTTTATCAATTCACTTTTCATATCAAGTTATATGATCAAAAGAAAATTGACTAATCATTTAACATTATAATTATTATCGATTTACTTAGATTTCCTCTAAGATGTATTATGCATAGATATGACAGATAACCAAGCAAATATCATATGCAAAACAGATTAAATATACAAATAATCACTAACATCTGTGTCTTACAAACAGCTAACAAATATGAAAAGCTGTCATAGAATTTGGAATCCTATCGAGTCTTCTATACCAAAAGACAAAACAACGTCCGGTAATAAATACAAAAAAAAAGTACTAAATCACAAGATAGATGACTTTTTAAGTATCCAACTAGCTCCCGGTCATTGTCGACATATCAACAGTATTCAATATCATAACTGTAATGATTAGGATACGGACATGACTAATCACAAAGTTGTTCTACGCGAAGAATGATTCATGCTGGTATATCGTTCGGTCTGATCGTTTTTACCGGTAACGAATGAAAAAAAGCTTAAGAGTTTTACTCTGCTCCTCTCCTCGATACGACGCATATATCAAGAAAGTAAAGTTGTCAGTTGCGATAGAAACAAAAACAGCAAGTTAGGGATTCGTCAATTTCAGTAAAGCATGTTTTTTTTTTGCGTCCTATACACCAATGTAATATGCATATATTAAAAATAATTCTCTTTTTCTCATTTAAGATTCCTGAACTGAATGATTTTGGTCATCATTTACAAGTAATTCTCAAACAAACAAATCAAACATCAAAACAACGTCGTTTAATAAAAACACTTATTCTCATATGTCAAAATCTTTTTCTTATAATCGGTGTTATAATTGCTTTAGTATTAGCATCAGTTTGGCGCTATTATCATCGTATAAATATTTATGATTATGTTTGTAGTCGAGATGTATCTCGATGGTTTTGTCGTAATCATTAAAATTTATAAAAAACAAAAGAAAAAAATATGAATCTTTTCAAATATTATTATCATTGACATGTGTGATAAAAAAAATTGCAGTTTAATTATCTCTGTTAGCTATTCAAATCCATCATTTTCTTTTTTTTTTTCTACATGTTATTATTTTCATTCATAGTATATAGTCATAAAATTTTTTTTTAGATAATGATTTATTATCTAGTCATCATTTCGATTTTAGTGGGATCATATACAGTATTAACAAATAATAACATATTAAATAATTTTGAAGAAAATCTTCTTTATAAACATATTAAAACAAAAACTAATTTGGATTTATTCTATCGAAAATTTATTAATACAAATAGTATAGATAATTTAAAAGTGATACAAAATATTCATCATGATAATGATATTCGAGATTTGAATATAGAACATAAAGTAAATATTCAATAGTATTTCTTTTTCATAGTATTTAATTATCGTATATATTTCATAGATAATCAAATTTTTTTTTATTGTAATTTAATTAATTTACTTTTGTTTTACTTTAAATTGATATCATGTTTGTGAATATTTATTCAATCTATATAATAATTCTAAGCTTAATATGACTTCTATTTAGTTGTTTGTGACATTTAATAAAAATTTAAAATGAATATTCTTGAGTAAGATTTATAAATGAATTAAAGACAATTAATGAATATATAAATCAATAGATTTTTGATCTTGTAGTAGTTATTCTATAATGATTGACAAAAAAGTTTAGAGCAGTTGCCTTTTTTAAGTTTTCTTTCTCAATGGTAATAATTAACAAGAATCGGAAAGATCATTTGCTTAGCTAAAAAAATTTCTCTATCACGATCGATAGAATCCAAGAAAACTATTTAGATGAGTGTTTGCGGAACAGCAAGATGCAGCTCTCTAACTTCCGTTCTGAAGTTTTGCGGGAAATTTTTATTTCATTCATGAAGAGATCAGCGATAAACAAATTGTTTTTTCAACAGCTTCCAATAGAAGTTAGAAAGCTGATTGTGAGAGGCTTGGTTTTTCGCAAATCATCATCAAAACAGTTCTTTTTTGAGTCTTCGAGCCTATCAATCCTGAGAAAGAATCCTTTCAACTATGCAAATGGTATTTTAGATCTATGCTAGTTATTATTATCGAGAAGGAAACTTGAAAATCCAATTGCTCTGAATTTATATTCAACGCTTAATATGATTTCAATTTGTAAAACAAGCCTATCAGTAAGCTTTCGATAGATTGATGGCTGTACGACTTGATACAAGTATTTGTATTCAAACAGATTGTTACCTAACACTCTTTATTTTAATCTATATATACTTGTAAAGAAAGCGGTAGCGAGAAAGATGAGCACAAAAAGAATAAATGTGAGGAAAGTGGACCACGTAAAAAAATCAAAGTAAATAATTAAGGAGTCTGTAGAAAAATTAATGAAAGGTTAAAACCGATTTGAATCCAAACGAAAATTTTCTTATTTGTTTCAATCTTCATTAGATTCCTTGATCTTTCAATAGATCTCATACTTTTACCTTGGTTGTCTTTCATCACCACTGCTTAAAATAATTTTTAGTTTTTATGCCAAGAAAAAGGATGGTATGTTCAGTACCTTGAAAAACTCGCAAAAAAAATTGTTCATCTATTTATAGAAGTACTTTTTTCATATGATAATATAACGAGCTTAATTTAAAAGCCGACTCTGTCAGGCACTGTAGCTTTACATGCTCTTTCAAACAACAAAAAAAACAAGTAATTTGATACAATTAGGCTTTGTCGAGAATTGTAGAACACGGAATCAGAAAAATGCACAGAGAAAAAAACAATATACTAAATAAAAATTTATATCGTTTGTGAAATGGAGAGAGACTTAAGTTTTCGATGCTTAACATTCACCAATTCCACGAAAGCATTGAGAAATAGACAAAATTTCGATATCGACACCAGAGATGTCCATCGCGGTTGAAAACTGATCGCTGCCGCGACGCCACCAAAAATAACCATGCCGCGACCGCGCCGCTGCCGCAATGATTGTTAGAATAATGTTGTGAATTTTACGATCTGTGACTGTTCAGGACTTGAGCTGTTGTTACCAATCGATAAGATTTGTTGAATCTCATAGTTTTGTACTTGCAAACACTGAAATTCTGTTCGAATTCATGCATTTTTGCATTGTTCTCCAAAAAAACCTACCGCTACCGCGCCGCTGCCGCGATAGTTAGTTATAAAAACGACCGCTGCCGCGCCGCACCGTGATGGTAATTTGAAAAAAAACAACCGCTACCGCGCCGCCACCGCCACAGCGGCAGCGGTCGCGCCGCGATGGACATCTCTGGTCGACACTATCATATTGTTTGAAAAGAGAAATATCTTTTAATAACGTCTGTTTAATGCATTGAGAATTTATTTTTTCTATCGAAGAATTATGATCATCGAATTCTAATGAACCTACTTCTTTTAAAAAATAAATAATAATATCTTCACATCATTTTCAGTGTTTTCAATCAATAAATGATCTGTTTAATGTTTTCAATATTCAACAAGATAATATAAATGATAGTTTAACTGTTGCTGATATCCAACGATTATTACCTGGTCTTGTTTATGCTAAATTTAATACTGAATGTCGCGAATCAAAAGGACATGCAACATGGAAAAGTATACAATGAGTATGATTATTTACGTTAAAACTCTATGATTATTCTAGATATTTTGATCGGTTTGATTGCTGTTACTTTTATTAATTGCTCAGCATTGACTGGTGCTTTTATATTGCCATTCCGAAAAAAATCTGCTTTTAAATGGATACTTAGTACATTTATTGGTATAGGTATAATGAATATTTTTGAGTATAAATGCATATAGACCAAGAGTCTGCTGTTTTTCAGCTGTAGGTACACTGACAGGATCAGGGATATTCCATTTAATTCCTATGGTTAGTATATTTACATATATATTTTTAATGGGAAAAATATGTTTTCTTTTTATTTTTTTCTTAAGGCATTTAACATTCCAAAACTTGATACTTATCATCGCTATCTTAATACAGCTCTTGTCACAATGATTGCTATCTATATATTTTATATGCGTGATCAACTATCAAGAATTTTCTTAAATATTGAAACAGTTTGTATATGTTATTATTTAATAAATTTTATTGTTTTATTTTACTTCTATATTTAGGTTATATGTACACATAACCATGAATGTGATGAAATATCAGTAAATTTCTTTAATTATTTACTTACTTGAAATATTTGTTTTTCTTTCTTTTTTCATTATAGATAGAATCAAGCGATATAAATAAATATATTCCTTCTTGTACTCAAAACTCAACCGACAAAAATTCTAAAGTATGTCTCAAATATTTCAAATTTAGGAGAATATAACAGATTTCATGTTTTCAAAAAAATTTCAATTTCTACACATCAATCTGCAATGTATGATGCTACAAGCTAAAGAATACTATTGCAAGACTCCAGAATACTTTCGATGATATATAGCTAGAATTCATTTTTACACATTCATTTGAAGAAGTCTAATTTCTAGCTTGGCGTTAAGTTGAACTGAAAAATTCATTTTATAATGACAAGTATATGGGATATGCGTGCTGATGCTGTTGTAGCTAGGGGGTGTGAGTTTGTGGGTGAAGACAAGAGTTGCATCTCTACCGATCGCATCATTCACACTCAGATATTAAGTTTATGGGTTGTTTTTCACTGACCTAATTATGAGTTAGCTAATGTTTTATTTAAAATACATGTTAGAAGTCAAAAACAAAGCAAGACAACTATCTTATAGGATTAGTCATCAATGCTAATATTGAAGTTACTCAATGAAGCATTGACGAACAGTTAACTGTAATAGAATAAATTTTTTAATACAACTTAGTCCCATAAATATACACAACATGTCTATATCCTTTTCATATTAAAGGGAATTACTGGACTGGATACGGTACAGACTAATTGTTTTAGTTCCGGTTCAGAGAACATCTTGCCCAAACCTATATGTAAGTCAATCTAATCTAAAAAATATAAACTTCATTTTCATATTCTTTTTGTATTCAAATTAATTATCTGTGTTTATATCTTGAAGCATTGAAATAAATCTTCATGAAATATTTTTCCTAGTCATTGCATTTGAATTTCCTGTCACAAAATAGATTTGATTGACTTTTTTGTTTTCTTCTTAAATAAATCTTCGATTTTCTGTTTTCTTAGATCTTGATTGCAAGTAAATATCTCGATAATCTAATAGAAAATTTAAAAGCAATGAAAGCAGCTGGATGGATGATTTTTATTGGAGATATGTTACATAATTTTATTGATGGTTTAACATTAGGTGCAGCGTTTATGGTATCAATTGGTGAAGGTCTTCGAATGACTTTACCAATAGCATGTGAAGAATTTCCACATGAACTTGGTGATCTAGCTGTTTTACTTAGTAGTGGTTTAACTATTGGACAAGCAATCATAGTTAATTTTCTATCAGCTTGCAGCTGTTATCTTGGATTTTTCGTTGGCGCAAAATTAGGTTTGTTAAAATTTAAGTTATTCACTCAGCAATTTAATTCCTTTTTGTTTTTTAAGGAGAATTAGAAGAATTTCATCCATGGATATATGCTTTAGCTGGTGGAATGTTTGTGTATATTGGTCTTGCAGATATGGTAGATGAATATTTTTTTTTTTGAATCAAGATATTATGTTTTTCATTTCGTATAGATACCAGAACTTGTTGCAATGGGTGATGAAATAGAAAAAGATTATATTGACACGAAAAAATCCATAACAACAATTTTAAAACTTAAAATATTATTATGTCAAAATAGTGGTGTTATTCTTGGTGTTATTATCATGTTTCTACTCGGGAAATACGGTACACATTTAGAAAGTCTGATTGAATTCTAGAATGAAAAGAATTTTTTTTTTTCGTTTTATCTTTCACTTGATTTATAATTACAGGAAAAAGAAATAATCTTTGAACTTTTTGTTTTCGTTTTTTTTTATCTGTTTTCGATAGTCATTTATTATGAACTTTATTTCATATAATTTTTCAATAAAGAGAAATGAAGTATGTTTAACAATTAAAAATATTTAAGTAAAGTAATACAGTAGATTTTATTTATTTAAATAGAAAGAAAAGCGCATTTGTCTAATGTCTGAGAAATTGAAAATGGAGAACTACGAACGTCTTTTTTTCTGATATCATATGAAACAAAACCATTTTGAAACTCATGATTTCTACAAAACATGCATAAAAGCGGTATTTTGTTTCGATTTATTGGTGGTTTTAACACGTGCTTTAGATCTATAGTTCAAGACACGATTCAGTTCATTATCCTTTCACGTCTCTATTTTGAGCAACATACAGTTGTATTCTATATGAAAAATTATATTATTTCTTTTCTTTCTTAAACATCAACAACAATAAAAGAGATTATCTCAAATTCTATAAAAAAAGAAGTGGTCCAACTTGATGCCTCTCTATTTCTAAAATTCGATCAATATCGCTAATAATACGTTCGTTTATTGCTGATAACACTATGTTAGTACCAAACGTCAAAATTGTTACAGCACGGGTACCAACTCGTCTTCGTCATATATCTGTGCCAATGATCTACGTTGTAAGACTACAACAGACATATATAACAGTCACCATAGCCAATGAATACTTCACTATACTGTAATGAGCTTGTGCACCGCATGTTTTTCTGTTGAAGCTTTTCTACAATCAACGCTTGAATGTTTCTATAAAAATCAAGGCTATTTAACCTTTCTTGTCGACTATGACAACGCATCATTTTTTTTAATAATTTCACTGCACTTGATTCATCCCCTAATGTTACACATTTTGCAATAACGAGCACTATTGGCTCTATGCTCACAGAACTCTTCATTGAAAACTGAAACCTGTCTTTCTATTATTCATCGTATTTCACTCAATGCCAGGCACCATCGTGCTCCTATCAAATTTTACAAGATGATACAACACTCGAAGCTATGACGGCAGTTGTTGCTCTAGTTGGAAGTCTTTCAGTCTCGCTGTGCATCTTAACTTCATTGCTTATCACTGCATTTTTCAATCTCTTTCAGTGACAAGTACGGCAGCAGCATGTAACGCAAGAATTTGATAAGAATCTGTTTGCATTTTGTGTTTCTTCAGTAGAAACAGTTCGGTAGAGAACTCTCATTCATTAACTTCTATTGTAGACCGTTAATTTTTTAAGAGAAATCTTGAAATGAATAAGAACTGTCAGAACTACAAGCATGGTTTTAGAATGAGAAAAAAGTGCCAATAGACTTTCCTTGAATGCATTACTTAATCTTTTGTCTCTTTCAGAAAATTCATTGTTTTGAAAAAAAAGTGAAAATGGAGTTTTTTTTTTCGTTGAAAGATGCAACAAAGTTTTCTCTCTCTGAATATATATGACATTTGTAAAAAAAACTTTTAGCCCTACTACTCAGTTTTCCGGAGGGAAGAGAAGAAGGAAGGACAACTAAACATTGAAAAAAAAGGTATTTTATTAAGTATGAACGATATCACATATATCGTATTTGATTTAATAAAAAAAACATTTTAGCTTCTTTTCAATTATGATTGACTATCTTCGGCCACAAGATTCGCGCTCAGTTGCAAAAATGGAATGCATGCGAAGATTCGAATCATACACGCAATATACAACATCAATGATTTTCAACACGGATCTACTTATTTCTACTCTGTACATCGGTATCCATTTTTGTTATCTATACAGTCATGAGCTACTCAATAACTACATTTTGCAGGCAAGAATCTGTCTGTTGATCAATTTCAACAGATGTAAAAAACATGTGGCTTCGGTGCCTTTCATTGTTCATATTCTCATTTATCTGTAATCTATTTATTGTTTGTCTATATCAAATGCACTTTTCATCAATATGCTCAAGTCAATTTATCTCTGATCCATACCTTCCAAAGTTCTTTCGTTTGTATCATCAGTTGGATGCACCATTTTTACTCATTTTCAGACACTATGTATCCTATGCAATCTTGTTCAGGATGCTATGAATGATGTTCGTGAGCAATATGTCGTTCATATTTCGTTTCTGCTACCAAGATCGATTTTAACTTGTTTAGTAAGGCAATTAATTTATCACTTGTCAACTTTGTCTCGGCTTTACCTAACTCGCTTTCGTAATCGTTTTAACTCGTCTGAGGCATGACACAAGTGAACGGTTTGGGTTCAGTCTATTCGACCAACTGGTATCATGTACCTGATAATTTACAGAAATTAGCAACCATGTACTGGTATCCACCATACTATGACGACAATAGTTGCAACTGTGCCACCTCATCAACAGGCACTCAGCCTTCAATGCCTACAATCAAGGTTATCTTGTCGGGTAAGAGAATCCTTGGTTCACTATACGAGTTGCCACTATAGGTATTGATGAAAAATTCAGTTGTCTCCATGAAATGTATCTCTGCCATTAGTTTCGTCATGAAAAAAAAAAGAACTATATAAGTAGTTTCTTTCTTAGATACACTCCTTCGAAGTACAATCCAATGCCTTCATGTTAATCCGCGTGTTGATCTTCTCTTTCTCTACTTGAATACAACATTGCCATTCCCTACCGCCATAGACAAAAATAAAACTCGTTTTTCTCTTAATAATACCCTTGCTTCAATGGTTCAGCAAATATTTA
Organism: Rotaria sp. Silwood1; assembly: GCA_905250075.1. Lineage (NCBI taxonomy): Eukaryota > Metazoa > Rotifera > Eurotatoria > Philodinida > Philodinidae > Rotaria > Rotaria sp. Silwood1. The sequence goes on from CAJNOP010000521.1 coordinate 95,701, forward strand.
TCGAAACGTGTTCATCTAACCTTTCATATGAACGATTCTGCCAGAAGTGTGTCCCTATGGCTTGTTCTGTCACACTCATAGAACGAAATAGCTTTATCATTATTTTTACGATCCTCTGACGAATCTATGGCGAATTGACCACTTTTCTTAGACTAATGGTTCTTTTCGGTCTTCTCATGGGTTAACAAGCTGATTGTGATATGCAAGCGACAACAGCGATGAATCTGAAGCGAGTGAGTTTTTTGCCATACACATCCAAATGAGAAGTATATTGTCAAGAATATTGGTTGATAAAACATCTCGCACATTGGTTTCGCATCAATAATGCTCAATGTCAAAATTTGGATCATTTCCTTAGCTTCTTCTGTTTATATGTCACTATTAGTTCAATAATTGTTGTATTTCTACGAGTATAATGCTGTATAACCACTATTCTTGTTTTTCTGTAAGCATTTTAAATATTGTATTCTGTACAATGTGACCTATGCAAGTGTTGCTATAATGAGTGCCTTTGTCACTAAAACGAATATCTAATATTACTAGATGAAGAAATCTCATATAGTCAAGCGTATGAATAATTGAGAATATTTTCTAAAGTGAAGATCATTGCCGCATAGTATTTGCGCTAATTTTGTCAAAACAGTTATTGAATCAAATTATGGTTGAGTCTGTTCTGTCAAATAATTACCAGGGTGTGAAGGTACATGGCGATTAAGTTGTAGTTGAACTTTCGTATTCTCTTTTTCTAAATCACCAATGGTACCTTAACTAATACCTACACCAACCCATACCCTTCATATACATACATGATACAAAAGAATAGGTATTATATGAATGGCTACTTTATCAATTGTCTATTATTCCTTCTGTTTTAAAGTAATTTTTGCTTTTTCCGCATTTGATACACCTACAAGATTATTGCTTTTCTTTTGCTTTGTTTTTTTAGCAGTTGATAGTTCTTTCTTTGCGATTTCATCTACTGTCTTTTGCCATTCTCTTACGAGTATTTTATATTCATCATCATTCTCAATATTTATGCGTAGTTGATTATCGTTGATTTTATCTTTCAGAGTTCCCCAACACAGATGACTTGGTCGACAACATCGTCGATAATCACTGATAGCTGATTGTTTTGCATCTTGTTTTGAGGCATCTAACATTTTGCAGCGTAATGGATTGTGTCGAATAACCTTTGTATTGAGATTGTTGATATCTTCATTCTCACTATCTGAATCTGATTGTTCAGCATATGGAAATGTGAATAAACGTTTCTTTTGGCCAAACATAAATGTGATTACTTTTTTGTATTTTCCTTTGTTACTGAGATCTGCAGGATATGTCCAACATTGTGTGAGAGTGACAGGAGTACAACAATCAAATATTTTTTTGACACTTTCCAAGTCGTTCGGTAAGTATGGCATTCTATCGAGGTTAGCATCGTAGGCGTCTGAAAACATCTTCTTGAAATAATCATTAACATCTTGATTTAGAGTTTCATTGACATGATTGTCATCGTTTGATTTAGGTAACATGGCTTTCTCACAAGGCTCGTTTTGTTTTATTGAGTCAACTTTTAAAGTTGTGCTGATCAATCTTCTGCCAATCTTATCAACTTCGTGGCGCCACTTTTCAGTGAATTTGAGATAGTCCGGATGTGATTCTACTCTATTATGAATAGTCATATCATGCCCATTATCTGTATAGGATCCCCACCGCAAATGGCTTGGACGACAACACCAAAGATGCAAAGTCTTTTTATGCTCGTTCCTTTCATTCGAATGAACCTTTTCAGATAATTCTCGGATCATCTCACACCTCAATGGATTGTGACGTACTAGCTTAATGTCCGCGCATTGCTCCTCGTGAGGAAAACAGAATAGCTTCTCTTTATCCATTCCAAAAACGTATGCCTCCATGATCGTTTCATACATTGGTTTGTCTGGTAAGTATGTCCAGCAACCTATCAATCTAACAGATGTACAAATTTTGAATACTTCCTCAGCAGCCTTACGATTCTTGGGTAGACATCTCATTTTATCCAAATCTTCATCAAAGGCATAGTCGAACTTTTCCTTGAGATACGAAATAACTGCATCGTCAACCTGATTAATATCAGTAGTTGATGATGGCAAGTTAGAGACTGTTGAGATGACATTAGTCGTGGTGGCAGATTCTTGCTCTTGTTTAGATGAAGTAATGGTTGACGGCACATTGTCTTTCAATGATTCTGTCGAATGATCGAGACATGACTCTGTTGTTGTTGTCATCATATGTTCTCTAAAACTAAGAGAAACAATAAAATCTAGCAAGTAATTATTGTCGATACTAAAAGTAATTGAAGGAAGACAAAATTGATTTAGATATTTAATCTCATGTTTCTAATTCTAAAGTCACTCCGACGACATTACTCATATCATCATCGTATTGAAAACGTAACGAAAAGAAAAGCACGGACTTCAAAGAGAAAAGTATTGATAGGAGTGTGAGCGAAGGCAAATGACTAGCCATTGATACTCTTACTGATTGCTGTTGCCCATCCACAGCCAAACACACGTGCATGCACACCCTTGCGTCTACATGATTACTATTATCATGCTAGCGTGTCAAATCCTTGTTTCTATGACAAAAACGTATTTTTTTAAAGCATTAGGTAGCATATTTTATGAAAATTCTTCGTACAAAAAAGGACTGCCGCCTATCAAATCATGTTGATTGTAAAATCTCAAGGTCTAGGGAAAGGGCACCATGTGTTAATCTCAATTTCGCGTTATCTAACGAAAATCGATTTATTAACAGCAGGAGGAGAGGTTAAAGCGACGCCGAAATGTTTTGAAATATCAACCAATAGTTGAAGTCACGATTTTCCCCTATTGGAATATGCATGTTTTGCAATATTTGGCTGCGCACATTTTGTACTAATTTATTTCTTTCTTGATGACCAGTCGATTTTCGTGTCTGAAACTTCGTCTGAAGTATATTTATTAGTACTTACAGAATTATATACTGTTTTTATATTCTCTCACTTGTACTTCACCTTCAATGCCCTACTGTCAGCTTCGTTAATATGGGCTTTGTATCTGTTTAGTTTGTCTCTATGTTTTATAAGTTAGTAAGGTTGGCAGGTAGTGCTCGCGTCGAATCTAAACATGTTTCGAGTGAATACCGAATAATCTTCGAGCTGTTCTATGAAGTTCTGATGTGGATAGACCGCATCAAGGAAGGGAAAAAAAACATAAACACAACAGATAATATGAAAACTCATTTTCCTTTTTGCTGTGGGACATAGAGTATAAGTCTGTTACCCGTAAAACTACTCTGTCTTGAGACTCATCTACTTCGCCCTGCATCATATCACGCTATGTATTCTCTTCTTCTTTCTACCTGTGCATCATGATGGGATGGCATCGTCTTAATGCCATGTATGATCATAAGTCTTCTAGTACTTTCTACAAATCTTATCAAAATCTGTCCCCATTTCAAGTAGACATTTTTCTAGGCATATCATGTCATTCTAGCACTTGTCTAATCTATTGTTTTGTTCTTAAAGAAATCTCACCCTCAATGATCCTTATTCGGTTGCATAGAAAATTATCTTTTATTATCGTACTTATAACTATTACTTACGATGATCCTTGTAAATCTTATCATGGACCTTCAAGGACAATGAATGTTATGAGAAGCCTTATATCACTTTCAACTATCAGATTTAGTCGTTTTCTTTTGAGTATATAAAAGATGCATGATGCTTGGTCATCACTGGTTGGCAAATAAATGATAAAATTGTTATCAGTTATTCAAAAAATGCTTATTACATCTCGAACAAAGCTCGTAAATCTCTAAAGAGCAAAACATACATCTTTTATCCATAGTTTTCAATCTGATGTATTTATATAATTGCAGTGCAACTAGTAGACAATAGTGGAAATGTGTTGCATGCATGAAGAAGAGAGAAAACAAATGATGTATGAGCAAATTCAAAACTCTTTTTTCTTTCTGAGCACACATCGAGAAATCTTCAGTTTTTAATTGTTAAAAGTACAGGTTACAGTTTAGATGTAGCGTCTCAAATCTCAACAATCCAATTGTGAAAATTTCTAAAAAAAAACTTAAAATATTAATGTCTATCTGATGATCGAGTGATTATTGAAACCGCCAAACTCTATACCTTCGGCAGATAGGGCTAATATATTTCTAAATAAGAATTCTGGAAACCAAAAATTCATAAAAGCATGTCGACATCTCTATCAAGGTCTTTGATGGACATGTAGACTCCATAGATATGCCAAGATACTGTTCCATTGATCATAACATAAATTATCCCATTGAGGCTTTGGTTCAATTCATTGCAGATCGTAATAGGAATGGACACAAAACAGAAATCTCCTGATCATGTTTTTCTACTAAACTACACTCATACTCCTCTCATCCTTTAAATATTTTTCATGAGCTATGAAGCGAAAGTAAATATTAGGTTCAATTGTAAATCGAAGGAGTACTGCTCTGTTACTTAGCTATGCCAATTTATTGTTCAGGCTATTTGATATTGGCAGCAGTAAATAATTTTAAGTATTAAGTTCTCAAAATGAATGATGAAATTTATTTGATTTTCTTTTCGTTCAATTCAATGATACTCTTTTGATTTTTTACTAAGAACAAAATTAGTAGGACGATTGTGAGATAATGGCATTATGCATTGTTCTTCTAATGAAAGATATCATTTATCAAAATTATGTAGAAAGAATACTTCAGAAATCATTTTTTGAAGAATTTTGTCAAACGACATTGAACGAATTCCATTATTTAATTCTTAACATTCAATGGATGACAATATTCTTTCATGGTTTGATCAATACTATATAAAATCTTTATTAAAAATTTTCTCATAAAACAATCGTCATTCAAAGATAATAGCGAATGAACTGATGAAACTATCGTTTTTCTCTTTCGATAATGATGTCGATCTAAACAAAATGAATTACTTTTATTAAATTTTAATAGTCATTTTTACTGCTAAACAAGATAATTTAAAATATGATTTGTCTACAATGTACAAATATCAAAATATTCAAATTTCGAAGTATTTACAGTCTATATCATGTATCCGCACTTTGAAAATTCCTTCTGTCTTCATTTGTCTTTTTTCGTCATGGTTGAATAGAGCTCAACAAATTACGTAATGAAAAATGTCATCGCACACCATTCAAAAGCAATTTTTCAAAAAGACCATGATGCTATTATTGTTAAATATACGAGTAATAGACAAGAAAGTCTGACTTTTGTAAAATTGCTTTTGAATATGTGTATGATATTATTTTTTCATATGTAACTCGTCGAGCTTCAGTGAACCATGATACAAAAAAAGAAGAAGTATGAAGGCTGATATCATTTTCAAGTATAGACACGAAAGCATAGACTCTGAAAACGTTGAAATTCGAATAGCTCAGTTTATACATGTTATGAGTAGGTCATATTTTAAAAGAATTAATTTGGCGATGAAAAAAAGTCATCTGACTCGAATAGAATTCACCTCCTGAATGAAAATATTCTTTGAAATATTTAAGATTGTAAGTAATGGTGTAACCCGAAGATCGTAGATAGTAGGGCAGTACTCTGCAATCTTAGGAAGAATCCATGCAATATAGAATCAATGATAATAATAATTATATTATTCTTTCTTCTGATGATATGACAGCGTCTACCCTATTTCACTCTTACGAGGGAACCGTTCCAACTGATTCATGCCGATTTTGCTCATGTTTTGCCCATATGTAGGAGTCAGTATGCTAAGAAAAAGTCTAAGAGGATTTGAGCCCATGGTGCTTCTTTCGAAGGTTATGACCATTTTACTGATTTTTCGACCTATGGCAAGGTATTGACAAAATATTCGAATGATGAAATTCTGACTTGAAATTTTGCCCATATGTAGCTCTCATGGTCCTTAATGTATGCTAAAAGTTTCAGCAAAAATAAATGTCCCATTGCCGAGATAATGAATTTGCAATAAGTGTCTGCATTTTATAGAGGACTCAGAAAAAATCGAGTTTTCTTGGACATTCATTATCTCGGCAATGGGACATTTATTTTTGCTGAAACTTTTAGCATACATTAAGGGCCATGAGAGCTACATATGGGCAAAATTTCAAATCAGAATTTCATCACTCGAATTTTTTGTAAATACCTTGCCATAGGCCGAAAAATCAGTAAAATGACCATAACCTTCGAAAGAAGCACCATGGGCTCAAATCCTCTTAGGTTTTTTCTTAGCATACTGACTCCTACATATGGGCACAATATGAGCAAAATCGACTTGAATCAATTGGAACGGTTCCCTCGTTAGTTGCACCACTTATTGTAAGAGACTATGTCAAAAAAAATGATTAATAAATACTGTAAAATCCAGGCATTTCTAAGATTGATTTTTCTATTTATCATAAAATCCTTTGTCTTTCAGCCCAATCTAATTTCTCTGATCAATCAACATAACAAATAATTCATTGTGACATAGCGCCATCTATCACATTTTATTTCAAGCTGTGACCAATCACAGTGAACATATTGTAGAAACAAAGCAGCTTCTTTTTTTTTTTTTATTTTATCATGTTTTGCTTCAATACATAATCTTTCATTTTTTTTTCTCTCTCAGATATTTACAAAATATGGCATCATCGTCTGGCACTGTACCTGATATTTTGCCATCACAAATTTTAAGTGTTAGTCCAAGTTTACCAACAAATAAATTACTTGATAATTTAACAGTAAAATATTTTTTTGTTTTTTTTAAAAAAATTATAAATTAATCTTAGAAAAATCAACGACTTTTACAATTATTACCACAAAATTATGAAAAACGACATTATTTTACTAGTTTTTATAAAACATTATTGGATGATTTTTTTTATTCACATGAACGTGATGATGTACAATTATATGTTGCTATGTGTCTTGCTGATGTTATACGTATTTGGGCACCAAATTTACCTGATGCACCACCAGAAAAATTATTAGTAAAATATAATCATGTTTTCGATGATTTGATCATATTTATTTGTTTTTTTTGAAGAATATGTTTTTATTTCTTGCTCGTCAATTACTTGGATTAAAAAAAATTGATGATCCATTATTTAGTCGACGTTATTATTTACTTGAAGTAAATAAACATTTTTTTTTTTTTTAGTGTTTGAATATTAATTAAAAAAAATTGAATTTTTTTTTTTTAGAATTTAAGTATGGTACAATCATTCATACCAGCTGTTAATTTAGAAGATAATCGTGGTTGTCAAATAAGTACTGTTGTACTTAATAATTTATTTAATGCTGTACAGTATGTTATTAATGATAAATGTTTTTTTAAATAAAATAACTTTGTGTGTGTCTCTTTTTTTTGTTTTTTTCTTTCAATAGAAAAAAACATACAGATCAATTAAAAAATTTAATGATTGAAATTGTTTCAGTTATTTTAGCTGAATATGAATCTATACCATTTTCATTATTAGAATTACTTTTTGCTAGAATTATTGATCCAGAAAAGGTAATTTGCAAAAAAAAAACAAATTTTTAAAGTCGGAATTATATTTATCTTGAAGATTAACACAATATTGTGAATTTCTCCTTTCATAACAAAAAAAAATTAGAACAATGAAAAGATTTGAAACTTTTGAATTCTTTTGAGAATATTCATATCTACGAAATGGATAGAAAATTGACTTAGGAATAATTTTATTCATATTGTATCCTCAGACGAAACTGAATGATAAAAGAAAAAGGATCGGTTCGTTCGAACCTTTGCCGTTGACTTATAATTGATTTACTAGATTATCGATCTAAAATTTTTGTCTGTAGATATGTCTAATGAATTTTTGTCACTTCAAGTAATACAATAATAAAATCCATTAAAAAACAAGCTCATGTTGGATGATATACATAATAGATTTCAATTGATTGATCATCGTATTGAAAATCATTCTCTAAAATATAAAAATTTTTGTTTTTTTTGTTTTAGAAATTACGTGAAGAATGTTATGAATTAGTAGAATCAATAATTCGCCGTGGTGAATCATATTTAAAACCAGCCATAGCTGAAGTAAGATTTTTATTTATAATAATATCATTTATTTTTTTTTTTTGTCAAGTATTTCAAAACTGTTTTAATAACAGAAGATACTGAATCATTACAATTACATAGTAAAATTTATTATGTATTCGATGAATTATGTCATATATCTGAATCAATTGTTGATGAACTTATTCCAACTATTGAACATCGATTAACAGTAATAAAAAAAAAAAAAATTAATTTTTTTTCAAAAATTAATTCTATTTTAGGTATCAAATGAAAAACATCGTCGTGATGCAGCTAAAATTGTTGCTTATGTAACTAGTTCACCAAATAATGATTTTGCACAAAGACATAAAACTCTATGGAATACATTTCTTGATCAGTATGTTAACTTTGTAATATTTTTTTTTCAAAAGAAAATATTGAGTGAAAATTTACCCGGTCTTCTCTCAAATTCATTGGTAACGCAAAAAGAAAAAGGTGCCGAACGACATTACCAATAAGACTTAAAATCAGTGTTTTATCTACGTTTCGTTTTCCGAGTGGGCGAGTCGAAATTTCAGGTGGGCAGCGCCCACTCGCCCCATCCAGCAGACGAATATATATTTTCGAGTGGGCGAATTAAAATTTCGGGTGGGCGCCGCCCACCCAGTAGATAAATTACAGTGCTTCTAAGCGCTTATCGAGATATATATATTCATCTTTCCCATGTTTGTTCGTCCTATTATTAGTTTTAGTACGATTGGACTTTCACTTTACGCACACAGGTCGAGTAGTACGAGCGAGTTCCGGCAGGAAAACACCGGAACAAGGTAGCAGTATTCCGGCCGGAAATTTTTTTCGGTGACTTTCGGTCAAATTCCTGCCGGAAGTCACTGGAAAAAATTTCCGACCGGAATACTGCTACCCTGTTCCTGCGGGATCCAATGACCGGAATTTTCGACCTGGGGCATTTTGTATCAAAGAACTCTATAAAGAGGCTCTATTGATAAATTTGATTTGATTTAAAAATATTTAGATTTAAAAATGGTACATCGGAAATTCAATTAACATGTATAAAACATCTTAAAAGTTATTTTGTTAATCATCCAGAATTACGAACAGATCTTGAAGGTTGCTTATTATATATTTATATTTGAATTTTATTTTATTTTCAAATAATTAGATGTAATGATTCGATTAAGTCTTTCAACAGATATAAATATACGATCACAATTAATGGCACAAATACGTTCAATAACAAGTTCAAATTTATTAGATATAAGTGATAAAATAAAACAAATATTATGTGAACGTGCACGTGATAAAATTGTATATTTGATAAATTTTGAAAAATTAATTTTTGCTTTTAAAAAAAAAAATTTTTTTTTTTTACTAGTGGGAAGTTCGTAAAGAAGCATTAGATTATCTTGGACATGTTTATAAAAAAGAATGTATTAATCAAAATTGGTCAGATGATATACAAAAACAATTAATATGGGTAGCAAATTGTATTATTCATTTATATTATCAAAAAACTACACAAGACAAGTAAAATTATTTATATATGATTTTATATTCTATAATTTTTTTTTTTTTGATAAATTTTAGATTATTAGCTGAACGTCTTTTAACATTTTATTTAATACCATGGGATGTAAATGCAGATGATAAAGTACGAGTTTTATTGACATTATATTCAAATGTTGATGAAAATGCTCAACGGTAATTAATTTTTAATTTATTGAGAAAAAAAATTTTTTACGATGAAAATAATATAGGATTGAAATTATTTCTATTGTAAATTATAATCTTTCATTTTTTGTTTTAGAGCAATTCGTGAAATTATTCATAGTAAATTTTTGTATGTATGAAGTTAAAAATTTTTGAAAACCTTTTTTTTTGTTTGTTCTTCTACAAATCTTAGATTTCGTCGACAATTAGTTAAATTAATTGATTTTTGTTTACAAATGACTGATTTAAATATATCTAATGATGAAAAACAATTAATTGAATTAAAACTTGTTAGTCTTATTCATGTTATTACTTTACGTAAGTTTATTTTTTTTTATTAATAAATTATTCTGTGTTTTTTTTTCGAATTAGGTTGTTTACCAAATCCAGATAAAAATGAATCTGTTCTTAAAGCATTAACTGTATATGCAATTAAAAATCATAAACAATCATTAATTAATAATAATGATTCAAGTATATTATCAATATTTAAACAAGCTATATCTGATGGAATTAAATCTAAAGAAGTTTATGCTTTAGCTGTATGTAAAAAAAAAAAAGCAAAAAAATATAATAAAATATTTTATATTTAGAATGGTATTGGACAAATGTTATTAGAAGAAGCAGCAAAAGAACAAAAACGTTTTCCAGGTAATACAACTGATGATCAAACAACAACAACAATTATAGAAAATAATGGTCATGGACAATATACAAAAATGTGTGGATTAATAAAGACAATGTTTGAAAAAATTTCAACACTTTTATTTGATCAAGAAACAGTTAGTAAATTACTTAAATCAATATTTGAACGAGTATCAAATGGTAAAAAAAAATAAAATAAAATAAAAAAAAAAAACTTGCTTTTTTTTAATATAGAACCTGAACAACAAGCATCATATTATGAAAATATTAATCAATTACTAAAGGTATTTTGTATATCCGGTGAAATGTGAAGGCAAAAAGTTTAAGAATAAAGTTTTTTTTCTAAACAAGAATATCGTTTCTATTTCTCCTATGTAAATTATACTATCATGATAAGACAGTTCATTTTAAGCAATACACACCTTTCATTAAACTTCGGTTTATTAATTAGAATATATCTGTATAATCATAAGAGAGAAAACCTTCCGTTAGACTATGCAACATGAACTGCATACCTGGTGACATTTTTAATACGATCAAACTTCAAAAAATTGATTTTTCAGAGATTTTCAAGAACGATTCGTACTAGGGCTGTACCGCTCACGCTCATGAGCGCTCATATGAGCGATTTTTCGCTGACGTTCATACTCACGTGAGGGGCGGTCGCTCACGCTCATATGAGCGCACATGAACGTGAGCGGTACAGCCCTAGTCATATGAGCGTGAGCGACCACCCCTCACCTGAGCATGAGCGTAGGGCTGTACCACTCACGCTCATGAGCGTGAGCGGTACAGCCCTAATTCGTACTATTTGAAATTCACCTTGAATTTTTCTCCGTCCTTCATCTTGTCACTCACGCTAATCTTTTTACTGATAATTTCTCTAAACAAAAAATCATAATTATATTTATTAGGTATTTATTCAACATCCATTTGTCTTCAATTCTTCTGAATCATTAGAACTCTTATTTAATCTATTAAAACAACGTGTACTTGAATTAGGTTTGTATAAATGATTTTAATCGAAAAAGAAAACAAATCAAGATTTCATATTATGATTTTATTAGCACCTATACTTATTCGTACAATTGAAGCATGTGCACCATTAATTGTAACATTAAATCAAAATAATATGATGATGTATGTATTGAATAGAATAAACAAAAAACTAAACATTTTGTCTTTTTTTAAAATTTAGTCTTCTTAATTCTGAACTTTCATCATATTTAACACTTCATCCTCCTATTGCAAAACGTGCACTTTATTGTATATGTGCATTAAATTCAAATAACAAAGATGAACTTCTTCAAAAAATGATTGATGTAAAATATATATTGAATTTTTTATTTTTTTTTGCAAATTCAAAAATTTTTCTAGGATACACAATATGATCAATTTGATAGTGATCAATTTATAACAAATCTTGTTTTACTTGGTCATATGATTCAAATATCTCCTATTGTACTTGGTGATATAGGTAAACGAATACTTACAAATATATCAAAATATATTGTTGATAAACAACAAACAAATGATAATGAAAATAATATGACAACATCATTTTTTCATGGAAATTTTACATTATTACCTGATGAACCTCATGCAGATCCAGAAATTGGAGCTGATGCTCGTGTAAAAGTAATTGATCTTTTTTTAGTTTAAGTATTTTATTGACAAAATTCTATTGTTTATTTATTTATTTTTTTGTCAATAGCGTGAATTAGTTAAAGCAATGACACGAGCTGTATTAGGTTTACGTGAAAATTCATCTGGATTATTTAATATTGTATATAAACTTATTAAAAAATGTATTGAAAATGATCAAGATTTTACAGGTGAAATGAGGTAAATAAATATTTCATAATTATGTTAGGATTTTACAGGTAAATATCTATTGCTGAATCATATTTATTTATAAATAAATGAAACATTTTTAGGGTCGTATTTTACGGAGGAAAGTAGTGAACTTTCAATGTATCTATAGATTTATTTAAGGACAATAAAACCTCTGAAATTCGAGAAAACGATCAAATTTTCGTTACTTTCTGTTTGAAAAATATGCTTTTTCTTTAAAAGAACTACAATAGTTGATCATTTCTTTTTTTGTGATTTTCTCGACGGTATTGAACTTGTGTTATTCTTTCTTTCAACATGAAAGTTAAGAATTCAAAAATAAAAACTCTATCAGGCATTGTTCAAGTGAAGTACTTAATAATACTAGAAAAACATATTGATGTGTTGCATTCTATTTGATTTCTTTGAGGACAACGAAAGAAGAAATCCTTCAACTATGTGATTCAGAAAAATTGATTTTTTTTTTAAATTTTGACTTGAAGCTTTGCATAGAGATTGACCTTGTCAAGAGTAGTTTTATATCTTTTGATTTATTATTATTCCGAAATAAGAATAGCAAATCTATCGGTTTATTAAAGTACAATATCTCCGAAGGAATTAGCAACTCTTTTCTAGAGTATTCATAACAGAGATGAGCAAAATCGCACCGCGCCACTGCTCGCGCCTAGGCGCTACGCACATCTCTCTTTCTCTTTGCTCTACCAATCAGTTTCTCAAACTCCGCCGAATACCGGGATGCTCTAAGCATGCGCTCATCAAAGCTCAGACTAGTGTAGCGTAGGCGTGAGCAACGGCGCGGTGCGACTTTGCTCATCTCTGATTCATAACTCATTTAAGTCTCGATTTATATTTTTCGTAAGAAACTATATAAAAATTCGTCTCTATATATTCAATTTGTTTTGTTTAGTGAAAGTGAAATAATTTATATTCGTCTTTGTGGTTTATCATGTTTATTAAAATTAATATGTAATTCATATTTTTATACACGTATGAAACCAGATGATTTTCTTATTATCATAAATCTTCTTCGTGTAAGTAGAAACAAAAAAAATTCTTTTTTTTATAATATCAACTTGAAAATTTTTATTTAGGATCCATCATCAATTATTCGTCAACGAACATATCGTAAATTAGCTGAACATTTACGTGATCCAATATGTCCTATTGAATTACTTGCATTATTAGCATTTGCTGCTAAAGAACCTGAACGTGAACATCGTGAACAAATTCGTCGTTTAATGTTACAAATAATTGATACACGTCGTGAACATATTAAACTTCAATTATCATATAAAACAGCTCAACCAACAACAACAATATCAAATAATCATGAACATACAAATGGTTTTAATCATGATGATGATAATAATACAAATAATTATTTATCAATAAATAATGATAAACCAATTGATTATACATTATATCCTGAATATTCATTAACATATTTTCTATATTTTCTTTCAAAATCACCAGCATTTATATTATATAATGATATTGAAATGTTACATACAATGACGGATTATATATTATTTTTATTTGATGCATTATTATTACGTTGTGATACAACAGTTGGTTTATTTTATAAAGGTTTATTACGTTCAATAAAATCATCTGAAGATGCAACAATTATATTAGATAAAGAAGAAATAATTGAAAGAAAAGATGCTATTAAAAAACTTCATGTACTTGTTGATTTAGCTTATGTTATTTTATCACAACGTGCATCATCATTAATGATATGTCGTGCTAGTTCAAATGTTCCATTACCTGATATGTATTTTAAAAAGACACGTTATAATCATTTATCTTATTTACCAAAAGATTTTAAAATAAAACTTAAACCTATAACAACAACAACAGTTAGTGATACATTAACTAATAAACGTACAATAATAAATAATATAGAAACAAATAATAATAATAATAATGAAACAAATACAACAACAGCATCAACTATAACAATAATAACAACACCACCAAAAACAACAAGACGAAAACGAACAAGTGGTGGAGAAAATGAAAATGAAAATGATAATAAACGACGAAAAATTTCAGTAAATACAAAACAACAAAAAAGAAAAATGAATCATTCAATTACTGAAAATGAAGATAATAATTCAAGTAAATTTAAATTATTAATACTATCCTTTCGAGTTTGAAATATTAAAAAAATAATAATCTAGCCGATGTTATACATTTTTATATGTTGTTGTATACTTACATTAGGATTAGAATAATAATTTACATGATAGTAAGTTCTAATATCTAACAAATTCAAATCAAATGACTATGGAAATAGAATTTCATTTGATATGTTGAGATATGAGAGTAGGAAATTAATTTAAAATATTTTTTTCATAATAATGAATTTTAGTTACATATAAGAGTGTCCGAAAAGTCACTAAAATTAGAAAAATTTGAATATCTCCATTATGACTCTAGCAAACTAGCTGGTTTTTTTTATCGAAGATAGAGGTATGTTAGCACTTCAAATCTATACGGACAAGATTAGAGAAAAGCTTTGTTAAGAATATTGTTTTTTTTTTCCTATCTGTGAAAAAGTAAAATTTTCTTATTAAGGTCAATAGTGATACTTAACAAAGGTTCTCAATAATTTTGTCCGTATGGATTTGGAGTCTCGACATGTCTCTATCCTTGGTAAAAAAAAATGAGTTCCTTTGATCGAGCCGTAATGGAGATATCCAAATTTTTCTACTTTCCGGACAGCCTATATGATTGATATTTTATTTGAACGTTAATAGGACCATGGCTTAGGTTATATTATATATTATAACATTTCAGATTGAAATTCATTGTCTTTGTTGACATATTATTCAAAATACTGAAAAATCATTAAAATATTTATAATTTCAAAAAGATCATTCATAGTTTCTTGTTTATTCTTTCTTATTAACTTTAATAATATATTTTAATATTTAGCTTCATCATCAGTTAATAGTAAAAAACCTCGAAAAAATCCATCAGGTGGTTCTAGTCGATCTCGTATCAATTTTCCATATGAAAAACCTCAATTACGTTCAGCATCAGCATCATCAGCATCATCAACACCATCACCTCCAACACGAAAAACAAGACGTAAAGGTCTATCAAAATTAGTAGCCAAGAATTAAATCAATAAACTTTCTCTTTATATATATTTTTTTCTTATTTCGTTTGCAATAATTCAATTTTCATGTATATATTAAAAATTTCTTCTTAGATAGAAACGATATAAAACCATTTAAATGTTCATTTTGCTGTATGTTGTAAAATACAAGCAAAATAAAAAAAAATATATATGTAGAACTGATATGTTTAGGTATATCTGTATTTCTTTTTTTTTTTCTTGTTGCGCATATTACATATATATATATATGTTTGATGTAACAAACACAGACTATATCCACACTTATATGTAAATTTATTTTAAAAGATGATTTTTGAAAAAGTATACATTGTCAACTATTAAGTAGATGTTACCTATGGAGCGTCAATATGTCCATGGATTTTCGTATGACTCTTTTGCTGCTTGTGCAAGCATTATGTGATATGAATCGTTATGTTTTTTTTTTTTCTTCTTTATCTTGACGACGTACTCTGTGCTTGTGTAGACATT
This sequence comes from Rotaria sp. Silwood1, assembly GCA_905250075.1. Lineage (NCBI taxonomy): Eukaryota > Metazoa > Rotifera > Eurotatoria > Philodinida > Philodinidae > Rotaria > Rotaria sp. Silwood1. The sequence goes on from CAJNOP010000521.1 coordinate 111,585, forward strand.
GATGTAATTTATAATTGACATCGGAGAAAAAAAAAAAAAAGAAGAGAGAGAAAGAATGAAGGTACTGTTCATTTAATATATGTATGTGAATCGATTGGCAATATCGTATCGATACTGTCAAGTGACAAGTACTACATAAGTGTCTAAACAAAAGAATTGTGTATATATTCATGATGCATGAAAGAAAATAGAAAAGAATGTCTTGTGTTTGTTTGTTTTTCTTTAAGAATAAATCTTGTCAAAGAATATAATATTGAAAACTAGTTTAACTTATTGATTAACTTCATTATTTCAATAAATTTTTCAACAATGTATATTGCAGTTGGATGATAGAAAAACAAGAAATTTTTTTCTATGAATATCTTTATTGTAAAAAACAAAAAAACTGTTGTCTCTATTGTTTTGATGTGCAAAGTTTATATATAAAATATTATAATATCGATAAGACCATGAAAAGAAATTTGAGTTAACTACAATCAGATTTAATGAAGCACAAAAGAAAGATTTGCATTTTTGTTTTTCTCTTTCATATATAGATCAAAATGAACATTGCATGTGCGACTATGAAGAGAACAAGTAGAAGCTAACCTATGTATGAATAGAGACAACAAATTTGAAACCATCTGTTACATTGACCTTATTCAAGGTTCATATATTTAAGCTTATGCAAATGACTTATATGTATGTCTGCAGTTTGATTTAAAATATAATAGGTTAGATAATGTTTAGTTTATGATATATCTAATTACATGATAGGTAATCATCATCATATTCAAAAGAAGAAGAAGAAAAAAAAAAAAAGAAGCCAAACATTTGCATATTATTCTTATACTTATCGATGACACCTTAATGTCTTCTTTACTTTTTAACATTATTTTTTAAGTAAATGAATAAACTTTTGAATTAGTTTATTTACAAATAAATATAAAATGAAAGACTTGCAAATTTTGAAAAACAAGTAATGAAATACCAATCCAAAAGATCATAAATTTTTTCTTTTTTGCAATAGATTTCTGTGCAGCAATATTCAGATAATAGAATACATACATATATATATATCTAATACTATTCATGTGCATTCACATTCAATGTCTTCCTTTATTCAAACTCAGTTTGATTTGATGTATACAAGTGTAAGAAAAATGAAGAACAGAAAACTGCTTCGACTATATTGCATTGTCTGTATGTCAATTTGTGTAATCGAATATTGAACTGAAGTTCTCTCTTCTTTCTTTTTCGTTCTCAGTTTCTTCTTTTTTTTCTTTTTCTGCCGTTCGATACGTACAATCGGTAGCAGCATCATCGTCAATGCCATTCTTTTCTAGTCGATCTGTTTCATTTCTTTGAATATAAAAATTTACTCTTTTGTCGATGACTACATAACATTAAGACAGAAAAAGAAAAAAAAAACGAAGAAGAATTTTCTTTTCAAAAAAAAAGCAAATGACACTAAAAAGGTAAATGATCATCATTATTATTATCATTATCTGTTCTTTTCGTTTATCATAGATCAAGAAAACCAATTATGTCTGATACATATCGATTTACGAATTCAAATGATGATGATGATGATGATGATGATGATGATGAAAAACATTGGTATCATATACGTTCATCATCACCATCTTCATCTCTCAATATTAATAATAATTTTTCTCATCAGTTGTCGCCGGCAACGATAGGCTCATGGGGCTTTAACGTTAATCGCTCAACAAATGGACAGACACTGTTATCGTTTACATCAAACAATAACAACAACAACAATGATCAACATAAAATAACAAGAACAACAAAAGATTATAATGAACATCGTGTTGATATGTCATCATCATTATCTTCTCAAAATTTTCAATTACGTACACCGACATTAACTAGACATCATCGTCATGGAAATGAATTTGCTGCTGTTGATCGTCTTGTTCTTGGACCAAGTCGAACTATAAAATCAACTTATTATCCATCAGATGATTCATTATCACAACAAATGATATTAATGAAACAATCTCGAATAAATCCTAATAATCATCGAAAAATACAAACAGAACAAGAACTTATAGCTTGGCAAAATCGAATGCTAGAAAGGTTTGTTTCAATTTCCAAAAATCATATATATTTTTTTTTCACTTTGAATTGTCATCTTCTAGAGATCAACGAATCGGTCATCAATCACCAAGATCAATCAATAGAAGAAATGGAGTAAGTATCATTGTTTTCGTTTTCATTATAACTTTTTCTTCTATTCTTAGGTTAATTCTTCACCATCGTCCAGTCGTCAAATACGTAAATAGTTAGAAAAAAAACGAACACTTAATAAATAAAAACTATTCTTTTAGCTTCATCTATTCGACCAATATCTGCTATGTCAAATATAAGTGAAAGTCAATATTTTGAACATGATCATGTAAATAAACATGTAGTTTCTTAATTTCAAAATAAATAATTTTGCTTTTAATTAGCATGAATCAACAATTAAATCAGCACGAGTTATTAAACGATATATTGAATTACTTTATCATTTACAAACATATTATGAACGTATAACTGATCAATTATTTAATGGAAATAATTTTTTAAAAACAAAGTACAAAAATACAATTGTTATACATTTTAATATTATATTTCTTTTTTTTTTGGATTAGTCAATCATCTCAATCAATATTTTTTAATCATTGTCGAAAATTTTCTGAACAATTACATAATTTAAAACCAATATGGGAACAAAAATTAGCATATCTTGAAAATTTACTTAAAAATATATCATCTTTAGAATGGTCAACAATAAAAAGTGAGGTTTGTAAATAATACATTTATGAAAACTAGACAAAATAACTACTTGATTATTTATTATAGACAACATTTTTACAACGTCGTTCAACTTTAATTAATTTAATACAAACATTAAGTACACAAAGAGATCTTGATGATATTGATTTATCTTTACGTGTAAGGAATTTTGAAGAAAGAAAAAAATTTTTGTTTTTCTGATGTTTAATATTTTATTATAGACTGATATTGATCGAGTATTGTATGATGATAAATTAGGTAAGTTATACTTATCGTTTTAAGAAGATTAGTGTATTCATAATTGTTTTACTAAAGCTGTTCAACTTCAAGATGAACTTTCAACATTACTTCAACATCAGGTTTGTTTTTTTTTAATTAATATGTCTTTTTATCTCTCGATCTTTTCTGTACTAATTTTGCGAATGAATGAAAACAAAAACAAATAGTAAATAAAACTTGTTAAGAGTAAGTTTGCTTGCTTCTATATAAATAATCAAACACTGTTGTTTCAATTCAACCAAAACTGTATTACTTAACCTAAAATTTTATCACATATATGTTTTGGTAAAGATCAAATTTATGTTTGGACCGTCCTTTGAAGAGAAATGCTAGGTTTTTCTGAAACAGATAACTAAGCAAAATATCACATTCATTTAGTAAAATAAGAACGGAGCAGATATTCGTGAAAGTAATTCTCTTTAGTAATCGTGACATATCACTAAGAAAAAGTATAGATTTTAACGGAGAATTCTACCAAACGAAAACACAGAAATTATATTTACATTATTTGTTTCCTTTTATAAATATTTGTGTAAGAAGAACTAAAGTCAATCTTATATGACTAGATTTATTTGACAAAATTTTATTATTTGTGCATGTATTTATTTGATTGCCTGTTTTCTTGGTTCAAATGATTCTATTTTACCTATCGGATCATGAAGCAATAGTTGACTAAAATCTGTGACGATAGTGTCTGGTTCTTTATTGATTTGATCCTTGCTCTTAAATTTTAATGCTAATTGGAAAATTAATTAGAGTTCAGTTTTGAATGAGTCGAGTTTTGAATTGACTAAAATCGCCATGAATCTAATTCGGAAATAATTATTATATGACAATCTATCTCAGCTTTCAATCAGGAACGAGCTGAGCATAGACCATGAATAAATGTGACAGTGATTTTTTTTTTACGTCGAAAAATAACATCCTCTTTTTTTCAATGATACTTCTTTTGTTTTCTCTTACTCCTCCTATTACTGTTGACAAGTCAGATTTTTAAGTAATCGACAATCAGACTGTTTCGTTTGAGTTGGATTCAGTTTGATCCAAACGAAAATGCTGATTAGAAGTTGGATGTTTACATGATGTGTTATACTGCTGAACTGACTATTGTTTTAATGAATGTTTGAGATCGAAATATTGTTTTATCAAAACTCTAAAAAATATGATGCATGCTTGAATTTTCATCACAAAATTCTATTTTCAGTTGATTAAGTATGGTTTGTTTTCTTTTTCTAGTCTTTATTAAATGATGTAACATCATTATTTCAATGGAATCGTCAAATCTATTCACCAAATGAACAAAATCGTATTGAAAATGTTTTACCTTTATTACGTGAACAAATTATAACAACCGATAGTTATATATCACATGTTAGCCAAGTAAATAATAATATCTAAAATTTTTTTTCCTTCTTCTTTTAATACATTGAATCATTAAATAGCAATTAACTGAATTAGTAACAAATTTACGTTCGTTAGAAAAATATATTTTATCTTATACAAATACAATACCATTGATTGATGATGGTAAAAGAAAATTAAAATTAATTTATTCTATTTTAAACATTTGATTCAATTAGGAGTGGTACCTTCACATGGTATGCCATTAAATCGTAATCATCGGCGACCATATGATGAAAATGATTTAGATTCCATAAAAATAAGAGTATAATATTGAAGATAGATTTTTTTGTAAAAAAAAAAAATATGATTATTTTATTCAGGAATCTCGCCTACAAGAATATGATCAAAGTAAATTCTTTGCTTTTTTTTGTTTATTTTCTTGAGTTTGTTTTTCTTCAGATGGAAGTACACATGATGATCTATCAAGTAAAAATATTCATTGATAAAAACAAAGGTTATTTATTTGTTACTTCTAGAAACAAGATCTGCTTCAATGTCTCGTATTACTGATTCTGAAGAATTACACCATCATCGTGTAAATCTTATTTTTATTTTGTTAAGTTCCCTTAAAAATTAACATACTCTTTCAGATAAAAAAAAATTCAAATCTATTGAGTGAGGACCCATAGAACATTTTGAGCAGACCAATGAGTTACTTTTTATCCTTGTTTGTCGAGTATCTCCTCCGAACATCATGATAAAAGGCTGAAAATTTACACATCATCTCTGCGCCATAGCCAGAACATATTTTGAAAATTTAAGGTTTTTTTTGAAGAGTCGTGATGATCTACGAATATTAAAAAAGAAAAGCAATATACATGTAAATTCAAATAATAGTAATAATAATGGTACATTAACACGTCTTGCAACAGTTAAATCTGCTAAACGTGATAATAAAACTCAACCAAATGTAAATACTTATTAGAAGAAAAAAATTTATATTTATAGATTTTTGATATTATTCTAGAGTATTCTCAAACCATATCCTCCTACACCATCGTCGAATGAAAGAAAAAAAATCTTTGATATTAGTACAGAAGTAAACAGTTTCATGAAAATTTTATTATCTTATAAATGTGATTTGTTTTTTTGAAGACATTCAAACCAAATAGAGTTGGCATTCATGATCGATTTGATGATTGTGATAATGATGATAAACATTTAACAAGTCATGAACGTATGGGAAAAATGAAGAAAAAAGAAGAAATACGAAGAATGCATTCAAAACAAAAGTAAATAAAATTTTCTTTTCTATTTCTATTTAATTATTTATTGTTTAGTATGCAAACAACAAATCATCAGAATTTTAATGATGATCATATTCGAACACATTCTAATCATAGAAAATATAACAAAGAACATGAAAGAGTATGTACAAAGAAGATGAAACAAACTTCCTCCTGCAGAATAGAAGCTAAATCTTAAAGTTTTGATCTTTCATACGTAATAGAGAAGTTTACCTTAGTTGAACTTTTGCTTTGTGAAACAAATTTCAAATTCAATATAAAACTATATGTGGAAGAGAAGTTTAGTAGGAAAATCGAAGGACTCGTATTTATGTCCAAATGATCTGAAAAGTTATTGAACTGAAATTCAATCTATAGATAGATCTTCAGGCTATTCGAATGCTCTAAGAATTTTCGTAAAAAGGCATGTTTTCCTTTCCAAATATTCGTTGTTCAAGGAAAAGCAATTCTGAGCGTCTGTTTATGAGATAGAACCATGATTTGAACACTTTTTCTTATTCTCATCGACTCCTATTGATGAGCAAAATATTGACGTGTTACATAAGGAAGCTTTTTATCCTTAGTTCCAAAACCGATCCTAACAGACTTTGATCTATCATGTTTTATTAGTTATTTTTTTCTTTGAATAAAAGTCCTTGACATTTATCATTAATAGGCTGTGAACTTACAATCAAGACTTGCTGAAGAAGTAAAAGAGAAAAATCGTCAAGTTACAGGTTAGTGTGTTCTTTTAAACTATTCGTTTGGGAATGATTAGCAAACAACTTCTAATCGTTTATTAATCAAAATAATTCTTTGTTTTTGTTTCAAAGATTTATGATAACCATCATTAGGTGAGCTGATTAAAATATCTAACTCGTTTATGTCTGTCTTTTCATGCTTGATATTAGGTTTTTGTGTTAGAATTTTAAACTTTTAGTATATGTTGTTTTTTTCGTTTTAGAAAAACATTCTTTGTATAAATCATATCAACAACGATCCGTCTCTTCCAATTCATAATTAACAGTGGTAGTGATGATTTTAGATTTTATATTCACATCTTTTTCTTATTCTTCTTTTGATACAGTGTTCTATTTCATTAAGCAATTTTTAAATTGTACTCTGTTGCTTGTATCACTATTTTTTATATTGTGCATGTTTTGCTTGTGTACTATGTAACCGAAATTATTTCTTTGAAAAGATATAAAATAACATGTTTCTTGAGGTTATAATTATATGTATACCGAACACAAAAAAAGAAAACTAAGAATCATAATTTGTCATATTTCGAAATGATTCCTATTAGTAAGACTGATATGGCGTAAACTTATACTTGTTATTCTAATATGAAGATTCGATTCCTTAACCAATAATACTTAAATATAATTATTACTCCACAATGACAGCACTTGAGATACATGCTACAGAGGATAAAAAGTTACCAACAATAATTATTACCAAACCGTGAAGGTTTTTTCTTAGACATTGAACAGAACAATGTTAAAAACAAACAGTTCATAATATTGCATTTATCGATGACGAAATTACTAATTATCTTAGGATGAATTTCAAGAATTCCTGCAACGTCATCAACTGCAGTAACGATATTTTCTCAAAAATGTTTTCTGTCGCGATAACATCAGGTAAAACTGTCCAGAAAGACGTTATAAACATTAACCATGTTAAAATGTAATCATTTACTTGAAAATTGACTCGTGTCAAAAAAAAAGATCTGCTCATTGCTGTGTTCGACGATCATAAAAAAGACATATGGATCAAAGTATAGCGCACATTTTCGTATGCATTTAATTGATTTTGGATGGCCTTCAGTCAAACTGATCAAACCACGTTTTTCCAGAACAACCACAATGACACGAATATATTTACAATACTAATGATATATCTCATTAAAACATCATGGCCAATACATGCATGTATCATTATATATGGACAATAGCTTTATTTATTTTACGAAGCATAATTGGGCAATATAATATACTTGCTTTGATATATGTGACAGCGTCGATATGTTACACTTGTAATATAATCATGGCATATAATATTTGGTATGAATACAACGAACAAATGCATTTCTTTCGAAACTGCATTCTCTTCCCAAGATTTTTGTAATCATAAGTATCGAGACTTTTTTTGTCTTGAAGTGGAACCACTTACAGGCATGTACCCACAAATTTTCTGAGAGGAAACCCCAAACTCATGAGGAGGGGGCACCATGGGAAAATTAAAAAAGTCACTGGAGAAAAAATGTCTATCTGTACCCCCTACAGGCGTTTTCAGTCCTGAGGGTGGCCCGATCCGCATGCCCCCCCCCCCTTCGGTACGTGCCTGATCACTTGAGGATGTGGGTGTGGCTGAATGTGGAGTGCGGATGTGGGTGTAGCTGAAAGTGGAGTGTGGATGTGGGGTGCGGGTGTGGGGTGTATTGCTGAAGAGAAGATACAGACAATTACAAACTCACATCCACACTCAAACCCACACCCACACCCCATGCACACCCACAGCCACAGCCACAGCCACACCCACCTATCCACACCCATCCACACCAACACCCACAACCCACACCCACACCCACACCCACCCACACCCACCCACACCAACACCCACAACCCACATCCACACCCACCCACACCCCACACACCCACCCATATCCCACACCCACACCCGACACACCCACCCTGCCCCACATCCACACCCACACTCACACCCACCTACCCTCACCCCACACCCACCTACCCCACCCCACATCCAAATTGGAAACGGATCCGAGTCCGGGTCCAAAAATCTTGGACCCGAAGGGCTCTAATCCACACTCATACCCACCTCATACCAATATCCACATCCCACACCCTAGCCACACCCACACCCACGCCCTAGCCACACCCGCACCCACGCCCTAGCCACGCCCACACCCACGCCCTAGCCACACCCACATCCACGCCCATTATGTTGAATTTGTCAACAAAAAAGCCGTAGCTTAAGGCCAAGTGAAGTGGGGGAGCAAATGTGATTGGAAAGCATGGGCCGGGAAGCAAATGTGATTGGAAAGCATGTGTTCCGGGAGCAAATGTCATTAGGGAGCAAGTATTCAGGGAGCAATTGCCATAGGAGAGCAAATGTCCGAGAAGCAATTGTCCTTGGGAGCAACTGTCCATGGGGAGCAAATGTCACGAGAGCAAATGTCGCGGGAGCAATTGTCGTGGGAGCAAGTGTCCGGGGAGCATCATTCGTGTTACCCCATCCACACCCCACACCCACACTCTCAACATCTAGAACACATCGATGACTTCTTCCACATACACGCTGACGCCAACAGCAGACGACAAAACGCACACCCCGCCACCCACATATCACCAATTCACATCAACACCTATCATTGGACACGGATAGTAGATTTTTCGGACTTTTTGAAGACGGATAGAGCAGGAGTGACGACGTGAGACACTGAAAGGTATAGACTTCTGTTTTTCGTTGAATCAGCAGATGCCTCTTTGCGATGTAAATCGTTTCACGAGTGTCAACAGTTTGTTGTTACACCAATGCTGTGTTGTTTATTGACACTGCAATAGAACGAAAGCCATTGCTCAAATTGAAGAGCGTTACTTTTTCTCGATTCTTCGTTTCTGACGTGGAATAAATATGTAAAGAGAGGCTTTTTGAGTTATTGCAGAACAAAAAACAATCTTTTTAACGTTTACTCTATTACAAGACGTGCACAGGCCAACTACGAATACTTTTCTTTGTCTTGTACAAGCAATTTATCGGTAAGAAAAAGTTCCGTTTCTTAACAAAGAAAAGTGCTCTGCCTCCTTTAATAACTCATGTGAATTTCGCGGGGCCATCTTCAATTAGGACACGCTGTTATACCGTGACTTTCGACATTGAATCGAACTGCGATTGTTGTCGCAAAAGAGGTTACAAAACCTTGGAGAGTATTTGAGGGTGAAAGTGAGTCTATCAGACAGTGAATGAGAGGCATGTTCTCTCGTTCGTCAACTACTGAATCAGAAACCGAAACTCGCCCATCGATCCATGCACACATAGACTGATATCTGTCACAGGTAGGGGTAGAACAGCTCCAGCTTAAAACTTTAGCTCATATGAACGAAAGAGCTGTTTGAAGAGTTCCTTTGATAGGAGTTCAACCTTTTCAGGGTGTGGGTGTGAGTGTTGATTCTCTTCGCACCCACACCCACATGGATTCCATGACAGATGCTCCTGCAACAGTTGCTCCCGGAACACTTGCTCCCCAGCGACAGTTGCTCCTCGGACACTTGCTTTCGCGACAGTGGCTCCCCAGCGACAACTATTCCTCGGACACTCGCTTTCACAGCACAGATGTGGGTGTGAGTGGACAAAGAAGTGATGGACATGTACAGCTACCGCATCTCTCAAACCCACATCCATAGTCGCACCCACACTCACACTCGCCCACAATCAAACTTGCGCCCATATTCACATTTGCACTCACACACTCCTACCAACAGTCACATTTGCACCAAAACCTACCCACACCCTCTTCCCCCGCACCCCATCCCCACACCCACACCCAAACTCACACCCCACACCCACACCCACACTCACACTCATATCCATAACCCTGCCGCGGAAGCAAGTGTCTGGAGAGCAACTGTCGTTGGGGAGCAACTGTCGCCGGGGAGCAAGTGTCACCGGGGAACAAGTGTCGCGGGAGCATGTGTCCGGGGAGCAACTGCCGCTGGGGAGCAACTGTCGCGGGGGTGCAACTGTCGCAGGAGCATCTGTCTGGGGAGCAACTGTCGCGGGGGTGCAACTGTCGTAGGAGCATCTGTCTGGGAAGCAACTGTCGCGGGGGTGCAACTGTCGCAGAAGCATCTGTCTGGGGAGCAACTGTCGCAGGAGCATCTGTCTGGGGAGCAACAGTCGTGTTACCACCCACATGCACATTGATACTTGAGTGCTTTAACTCAAGAAAAATTAAACTTAAAGTAGATATGCTAACACAAAGAAGCTGCCACATTTCAGAAGAGGTCTTTTTCTGATAATCAAGATACTTGAAGGACTTCTCTTCACGAATTATGGGGTTTCCATTATTCTCTATAAGTTCACAAAAACAGCTCTTTGATTTAACCTGTCTGTAAGGGGAAGAATTTTCCTGGGGTCTGATTGGATAAAAGAAATAATCAATTAAATTATGGTAACGGTCCTTCGTATAATGCGCTTGAACGATCGGGTCGTGTTTCCGAACTATAGCAGAACACAGTGATAAACCCTTAGTTGGCACAAGTAATCTGATCGCAAGGTTTTTTTTTAACAAAAGAGTCTTTCTAAGGTTCAATCGGTTGTTCCCTCTATATTTGCCAGAACTTTTTCTTTATAATCTCAAAGTGCTACATCCAGATGCGTCTCGCGAAACCTTCGATGAAATTTTAGAAAACGGTCTCCGAGAAATATCATGTCTAGGTGCGTGACAACTTCAGCTAACGGGACCTGGAGTTGTCGACCAGTTCACTTTCCAGGAGCTTAACAAGATCACCATAAGTCATCAAAGCCTATCAGTGGAAACAGTCATAAGTCCTGAAGAACTATCTTTTAGAGGTATTAGTAATTGGTCAATTCCTACCAATAATAATACTGATAAATTTTGAAGGGCTATCCTATGAAGGTATCCAGCAGTAAGTGTGCAACAGCTTCAGTTCACTGCACTGTTCTGGAGCTGCACTGCAAAAAAAAGGTAATTTACCGAACCCTCCAAAAAGGTTTCGTAGGTGTCCAAAAGCTTTCAAATGCGCCCAAATGCTTAAAAAGATGGTTGTTAAAACCTACGAAACCTTAAAAGGATCTGTCCGCGGGTACACCGTCCGAACCATCTCCTACGAAACCTTCATAGTTTCCTAGTAAACCCTATGGTTTCGCACTATAGTTTTATACGAAACTATGAAGGTTTCGCATTTTCTTACGAAACCTTTTTTCTCTGTACGGAACTTAAATAGGTTTCGTAGGAGATGGTTCGGACGGTGACCCACGGACAGATCCTTTTAAGGTTTCGTAGATTTTAACAACCATTTTTTTAAGCATTTGGACGCATTTGGAAGCTTTTAGACACCTACGAAACCTTTTTGGAAGGTTCGGTAAATTACCTTTTTTTTTACAGTGTGGTCACCCAGCTCTCGTTCACATGAGCTGGAGATATATATATCAGCACTTTCACTCACCTCTTGCGAGCTGTGAGCCTGCACCTGTCACATACCTAATGATGAATAGAATTTTGACCAAAAGGAACTCAAAGTCGATCCAAATTTGCCAACCGGAATCCGTTTCGCATAATACTAATTGTGCAGTAAAACCACTCCATAAAGTGACTCAATTACATCCAGTTAAGCCACACAGCTCAATCTTAGTACTTAAAGTAAAACTAAACTGCACACCTCTTAGCTTACCTCCTAACCAAGCATCTCGTACACTGAAAATAAAATAGGTTCCATACGAAACTTATTATGGTTTCTATAAATGAAACGAACTCTAAACCATTTTCTGTTGTCGTTCGGTCCTACGAAATCCTTCAAAAGTTTCGTAATCTCCCATGAGCCCTTTTCGAGAGTTTAAGAATCTCTGGAAGGATTTCGTGCGTACGTTCGACAACGGAAAATGGTTTCAGATTCGTTTCAAGCATGGAAACCATTGTAACTTTCGAATGACACCTTTCTTTTTTCAATGTGCCACATTCAACACCAGTTAGTGGACAACGTAAGAGTGCTGCTCTTCCAACAGCTTCACGGAAAAAGCCTAAATGCTTCTGACACCTTGTGGCCATTACCGACAGATATCCGTGGAACCATAAGCGACACTCGACGCACCTTACCCAGACAGCCCTTGAAAAATTAACAATACGAAACCTCGATAATCTTTGAATACTTATGGGTGCCGCACAAGGACACTCTTCAACATTCATTAGTAGCTGAACAGGAAAGCTCTTAAAGACTTATGGATATCTCGAAACGATAGGGCTGGACGACGTACAGATACCTCCATAGGGTTGCCCTGCACCACCTATGGATACCCAAATAGGATAGCCCTTGATGACCTATGGGAACCTCTATAGGATAGGTCTTTATGAAGAAGAGTTATTCCGGGAGATGAGCTTGTGTGGAAAGAACTGGTCAAAAAGTTCACCTTCTTTCAAAAGAGTTGTTCGATTAGATCAGCTCGTATGTATAGAGCTGCTGAAAAAGTTGAGCTTCTCTCAAAAGAACTATGCGAACGGCTTCTGGGAGAGAATCTAAAGCTGAACTGTCATATTTCTAGTTCCAGGCGTGAACACCCAAAAATACCGATTGTGAGTAGTCATGTATGATATAGGTGGAAAGTTGGATTTGAAAGGAAGACCTATATGAATATCCACACAGAAGATGATTACCTGATAAGGTTTTGAGAGCCGCAGTTTTTCAAACGTTTTTGGCTCCGATATAAATTTGAAATGGAGGATTTGACTAGCATGCATTGGCAAACATGTACTGCCACTTGCTGCACACATTGCAAACCAATTTCCTTATAGGAACTAATCGGAAGAAAGTATTCGATTTTGAAAGTTAAAGCTCATCACAAGGTTTCCAAGAAACCAGTGTTTTTGACTTTTACTCATCTTAATTTAAAGATTTCTCGGTCATTATTCATACTTGAGAACTCTAAATGATATTAAACTGAAGAAAAAAGACGCTGTGTAACATAACGAAATCCGATTTTCATTTTGACATACTTTTTGAAAAAGCTATATTTATGTTCCTTGGGGTTTGCATAATTTTTGAGTTTTGTCAGAAAGCTTTAACAACATGTAAAAAGGCAGCTCTTGGTGAGTTGCAACGGCAAGTCTATAGATACAGTAGTTGTCTGCCGTCCACCGATGTGCTGCTCGTCGGTGCCACCGG
>CAJNOP010000521.1:125299-150629 GCA_905250075.1 Rotaria sp. Silwood1
CAAATTTCTATGATTTAAAATCTTAGTACAAAAGTTGTATCGATAGCCCTCTTGATGAAAAGATCTACAAGTCACAAGTTTATTTTCAAAGAAGGTAAAGAGTGTTATAGCTCATCCCTGAGAAAGGGATACTATCGGAACAAGTTCGGAAATGATATTCTGTATAAATTACATCGAATTTGAAGGATAATATTCACTAACGACAAATCATTCATTCAAAATGCTAGTTTGATTTGAATAATTATGTTGTAAAAGTCAATAATTATATCGAGCGATGAATTTTAATAGAATCAACCTGATTTAATAATATGCTTGCAATACTATGGAGCATTCTCGATACTTTTATAGAGAAAAGTAGTAACTTTACGCAAGTCCATAGTTTTTAGTCATCTAAAAGATCATAAGAGTTGGTCAAGAGATTTATATCAGAGAGTGTCGCAAGACACATGAAGCTGCAGAACATATGCTAAGTGATTATTAGTTCACAAATGGTTACAATTTGAACTCATTGAAATATTTTAATGGAAAAACTATAATATAATATCAAAAAACAATAATCAGATACGGACAAGTTTTAGACAGTTATAATGATTGTTCGAAACATTATATTAGATTTAACGAAATCATGAAAATCAACTATGATAAATGACACATAATATTTTGTAAAGAATCGATAGTGTGTCACTCTTCACTTTCAGTATTCAAGAATTCAGCTTTAAATTCATTCATTGAAATCAACATTTTCGTCGTCGATATATATGTTTTGCCGACACCCACATCGAGTCAATGTATGCAATGCGTTTTGACGCTGATGACACATATACACGTGGTAGAAACTTACCCATTATAATAACAACAACAACGTTATACAGCTTCTTTTTTTTTCGTTCGTTGCGGATGAGTGCTTTTCTGCTTTCCTATACTTTGTATAACAGCATGTTTGATACATACGTGAGGGAGTCATTAAATAATAAAAAAAAATAAGTAACATATGTTATAAATAAATAGTGGAGTCCTTGGTCCAAATAGCATTCATTTGATCACAGTATCAATTCAACAACTATACACAACATGGCCCAAAAACAAACAACAGCTAATTACTGTATTGATGAAAAAAAATCTGAAACTTTTCTTAGTCCTTCTAAGGACGCAACTGCTTCTTCCTCCTATGCTGGCTCAACTGTGACGACCAACATCAGACGCCGTATCGTACAAAATTTTCTTCTCATTTGGCTAGACGCTAACATCGATGAACAGAACAAGGATTGGCAGAATTTAATCACCCATCTACGAAGCATTGTAAATACTATACAACCATTTCATGATGTTGATCGATGCATTGATTTTATTTCTCAAATTAAAGATGAAAAGGTCTTCATGATTGTCTCTGGTTCTCTGGGACAAACGACAGTGCCACTCGTTCATGATATGTCTCAACTCGATTCTATCTATGTTTTCTGTAAGAACAAATCCTATCATAAACAATGGGCAATACAGTGGCCGAAAATTAAGGGTGTTTTTCGTCACATTGATCCCCTTTGTGAATTATTGTCACAAGATGTACGACAATGTGATCGAGATTCCATCCCAATAAGTTTTTCAGTCAATCAAAACCGGAATCAACTCGATCAATCTTTCATGTATACTCAACTATTCAAAGAAATTCTAGTGGGAATCGATGACTACGATGAAAAATCGATTACAGAATTGGCTGCTTACTGCCGAGTTCAATTCATCGAAAATCACAGTGAGTTGAAAAAGATTGAACAGTTCGAACGTGAATATTGTCTTCATACACCTATTTGGTGGTACACTTGTGACTGTTTTCTTTATCGGATGTTAAATCGGGCCCTGCGCACTCTAGAAGTAGACACCATACTCAAGATGGACTTCTTTATTCGTGATCTTCATCGACACATTGAAAAACTCTACTTAGAACAATTGAACAACCATCATGCACCATTTACTGTCTACCGAGGTCAGGGATTGTCCACCACAGCTTTCAAAGAAATGATGCAATCAACAGGAGGACTCATGTCGTTCAACAATTTTTTATCCACCAGTAAAAATCGAAAAGTTCCCCAACAATTTGCTACAGATGCTCTAAAAACCCCTGACACAATTGGCATTCTCTTCAACATGACTATCGATCCAACTATCTCTTCTTCGGCTCCCTTTGCTCTTTTAGACAATGTGAGTTATTTCTCGAATGAAGAGGAAATTCTCTTTTCGATGAACACCGTCTTTCGCATTGGTGAAATCAAACAATTCGACAATAACGAACGATTGTGGTTGGTAGAACTCACTCTCACGAATGACAACGATCCACAACTCGCTATTCTCACCGCACGGATGCGAGAAGAAACTTTTGAAGGATCTAAATGGCAGTATCGACTAGGGGAATTATTGATTAAACTAGGCAAGTTAGATAAAGCCGAAGAAGTTTATGAGTTGTTACTTGATCAAAAATCGAATCACAATGATAAAGCCCATCTCTATCACCAGCTTGGACGAATCAAAGACGAACAAGGTGAATATCAAGAAGCAATTTCATGCTATGAAAAAGCACTTATAATCGATCAAAAGCATCTCCCTTCAAACCATCCTGATTTGGCTGATTCTTATAACAACATTGGTATGGTCTTTGACAACATGGGCGAGTACTCGAAAGCGCTTTCATTTCTAGAAAAAGCACTTGAAATGCGCAAAAGAATTCTTCCTTCGAATGATCCTGCTTTAGCTGCTTCCTACAATGACATTGGTTTGGTGTATAACAATATGGACGAATATTCTAAAGCATGTGCGTTTCACAAAAAAGCAATTGCAATACGACAAATAGCTCTTCCTCCGACTCACCCTGATTTAGCTACATCCTACAATAACATCGGTGAAGTATATTCCAAGATGAGAAAATACTCGAGAGCATTATCATCTTTCGAACAAGCGCTTGATATACGCAAAAAAACTCTCCCTTCAGATCATCCCGATTTGGCTGAATCCTACAACAACATTGGTGAAACTCATGACGAAATGGGCGAGTATTCAATAGCTCTTTCGTTTTACGAACGAACTGTTGAAATTGGACAAAAGTCACTACCTTCACATCATCCTCGTTTGCAAGAGTATGAAAAAAATCTCCAATCTGTGAGAAAAAAATTGCAACTAACTTGATGTAGAATATTACAACGATGAAAATTTTCTTTAAAAGTTTAATTAAAAAAAAAAACAAAAAAAGGTACAATATTCGTTCGGAATTATATGTCAAACAATAATATATAAACACAACTAATAGTGAACCAATATTTACGTTTATACTTTTATGCCATATTTTCAATTTCACCTACAAAAAAAAAAAAAAAAATAAATCAAAATCATATCAAATATGTAAACATACGAGCAAGAGGCTTAAAGCCAAGTGTTCTAATTATTCTAGCTAAACATGGAATATCAGCTCGTGTTTGATTTAAAGCCCAATGTTCTAAACTTCTTAAACATCGTTCATGTTTTGATGGATATTGTTGTTCAATATGTTGAATAATATCATTAGTTAACATTAATTCTCTTGCTAATTGTTTCCATATTCGAACACATTCATCACGTTGACAAATACGTATAAATGGTGCTCGTAATAATTTTAATTGTTCTAGAAAAAAAACAAAAAACATAAATTTAACAACTTTTTTTTTTTTTCTTTGCTTTCTATTTCATTTTATTTTACCATCTTTTGAAAATGTTCCTTGTTCAGTACGTTTATCATCTTTAATTGATTGTAAATCTTGTGCTAAATCCCATCGATTTATATTCATTAAACCATGTATTAATAATAAAACTTTATCTGATGAACGTGGTACACGTTTAAACCATGCAAATAACATATAATATGGTGCATCTTCATGATAATCATGTTCAATAGCTTCAATACGTATACGTGTCATTCCTAAACGACGTGCTAATCGACGCCATTCATCACCAACTAAACTTGTTGATATATCACGAAAGAGTGTTGGTGTTAAAACTCCTAAAATTAAAAAAACAACAACAACAACAACAACATATGAATAAATAAGTCATTAAAGAAATAGATTTTTTTTTGTTTTTTTTTACCTTCAGCAGTAAATGTTGTTAAACTTTTTTGTATAGGTGTTCGAATTTCTACAGGTGGTTTTGGTAAAGTAAGAAGTAATTCAGTAAGACAAATATCAGTTTCCTGCCAGTCTTGTTTAACCTTTAGCAGAAAAAGAAATGTCATTTAAATATAAATTTTCAATCTTTTATAATACTTACAATATCTAATTGTTGTTTTTTCTTTTCAATTTCTTTTATTCCATTTCGTAAAAATTTTTGTTTAGAATATATTTGTAAAAATCCATAATAATATGATGATAAATGTTGAGAATATTTATCTATTTCAATAATATTTGTTTCAAAATAAAATGGAAAATATGTATTAAATGTAAATTGAACTAATTGTTGATGTTTATTTTTTGGTATAACATTACCACGAAAACGTAATTCTAATATTTGTCCTTCTTGTAAAATAATTTCTTTTATTTGTTCATTTTCAATTGAATAATTTTCTTGATGTATATCATTTTCAATTGTATCTAAACGTTGACTTGAACAACATACAATACATATTTCATTTATATTTGTAAGACGACGACGAAAAAATAATGTAGCAGATCGTTGATTAAGTGTTTGTTCAAATAAACAAATAGTTTTTGGTAATTGTTTTAATGACATTAATTGTTTATCATATCGTGCAACTATAATTCTATTATGTAAATATTGTATATTAGTAGTAATAATATCATGTGTTTTTGAATCAATAAGTTGAATATCTGTATCAATATGCCATGTATTATCATTTGAACCCGAATATAGAAGTACAAGTCGTTCATTATTTAAATCTTTTGAAAAAGAAAATTTTTAGTTTTTTTTTTTTTTTTTTTTTTTTTCTTCAACTAACCTTCACCAAGCATTGATTTAAAAATTAATTGTTGTTGTTGAACAATCATTTCTTGTTGAGATGGTTGACTAGGTGTAGGTGGTGGAGGAATATTTGTTTCATCATTTGATGTTGATATTATTTTTGGTGATATTAATTTTTTTTTTGATTGTATTAATATTGGTAATGTAAATTGAATTGGTTTTAATAAATTAATTTCATCAAAATTAAGTTCAATTATAGGTCCAACAGTTAATAAACCTTGACATTCATGTGAAAAATTTTGTAAAAATTGTGTAAATATTGGTAAATCAACTGGTTGAATACATATATCAATAGAAAAATCATTTTGTGAAACATTTTTTGGCCAATGAAGTGTAAAACGTGGATCAGCATTTGATAAATATCGACCAGATAATTGATTTTGTATAAATATTGTATCATGTTTTAAACGTGATACTACTGCACATATGGAAGATTCATTTAATTTACATTCAACAAAACGTTTTTCCTTAAAAAAAAAATGAAAAGGAATTTTTCTTTCTCATTATAAATATAATATTTATTTTAAACTTTATGAGTATCAAATATTGATTCATTAGTTTGAGTTGATATCCATATACCATTTGATTGACGAATTTTAATAACATTTTCACGATGAGTCGATCGTTTAAATATATATGGAATAGCAAGTATAATAAATTTTTGATCATTTGTCTATGATTTATAAAACAAAAAAAAATAAATAAATGTCAAAAAAACAAATCCTACAGTTAAATCAAATTTAATATTTATTGGTGTACTTATAAGTTCTTCTTGATTATCAAGTAAATTTTCTGTTTCACCAACAGTTAAATATTTAATACTAATTGGCATTGAAGAAGCATTAGGTGAAGTTCGTATAATACATGATGGATATTGATTATCATTCATAAAACTGAACAAAAAAAAAAGAAAGTAATTCAATCATATATATGACTATGATATTAAAATAGAAAATATTACTCGCGTATGAGCCAATTAGCATATTCATCTTCATGTGGATGAATTTTTGTCATTGCTAATAAACGTTCTTGTTCTTGTTGTTTTTCTTGAAGTTCCTGAAAAACAAAACTTTGATTTTTTTTTTTTTTTGTTGTTCTAGTCATTTCATACTTTCAATCGTTGTCGTTCTTGTTCTAATCGTGCACGTCTTTCAGATTCTTCAGCACGATTTTTTTCAATTTCTTGCTGTTTGATTTTCATTTCAAATGCTTGTTGCACTAATTCATCATTAGCATGTTTTTCTATTTCATTTGCTTTATTTAATACTATTCGTGTTTCTAGTTGTAATTGTACAGCAGCTGCTCGACATTCTAATGCTTCAGCATTTAATTCCATTAGTTTAGCTCGAATGTCAACATCATCACCTTTGCACAATATATATATGTGTTAATTAAAAGTTTTTAGTTCTGGAGGGGGAAAAAAAAGTACCTGATTGTTGTTGTTGTTCAAGTTGTAATTTTTGTTCACTATTAGAACGTAAAATTTCATTAATATCAGCTAAAGATTTTTCAAATTGTTGTAATTGTTTTAAAATATGTTGTTGAAATTTTCCAGTTTCTTTTAATGAATCTCTTGATACAGTTATTATTGAACATAATTTATTCATATCATAATTTTGATTTATTTTATTATGTCGAAGATCAGTTATTTCACGAGATAGATCATCTAATGGTTTATCAAGCATTGTTGTGGTTGTCATCATTATGTATTTTTTTATTTTCGACTAAAAAGAAGTGAACAATATTATAAAAAAAATATTTCTTTTTTGTCATACTCGAAAGTACATACATACTCAATATAATGAAATTGAGAAGTTGTTACGACAACAATAATGTCGATAGTGTCTCATACTTTTTTTTTCTCTTATTGTTTCTATGAGAGATGCAAAAAATGATTGTTTTTTTTTATGAATAAAGAAAAAAAAAGAGACAGAGAAGACGTAGTGTTGAAGCCCTTTTTTTTTCTTCTTTTTCGTATGCCTGACTTGCAAATAATTTAGAATATGTCAATATGAGATCCATTGTAATCATCCGAGTATACGTGTCATATATATATATGGCACCTTTAAGTGTGAAACTTAGAAACTCTGTTGTTAAGATAATCTTATAAAAACAACAATAAACATATTCGATTCAAAGTAAATAAATATTTCATTGTTTTTTCTTTTTTTTTTATCGTAATTGAGTAAAAGAATTAAATATTTATATGAATTCTTCTTAAAAGAGAACATATATGAAAAAACTCTACATTAAAAGTATATATTATTTGATAAGAAAAAAAAAATTTGAATAATAATTATGTTGTTGATTGTGATGTTAATAATGAATCTCGATGTGGTTCAAATAATTTTGGTATTTGTAAAAGCATAGATATTGTACCAATAGATGTAATAATAAGAAAAATAAATAAATGAATACGATCTAATACAAGTGAAATATATTTCCAATCATTATAAACCTTGAAAAGACAAAAAAAAAAGAAAAAAACTTAATTTTTGTTTTTTTTTACTTCTACACTTACTTTCATTTCTTCTGTATCACCTTGAATTTTTTTCGATAAATATTTAATATCATTTGATACTTCTAAAAATTGTTCAATTAAATAATTCATTTCATTAGATAAATCAATTTGATGATTTCTCATTTTTCGTATTAATATTGGAGAATTTATAGATAATATACGTTTTTGACGTATATGTATATTATCATATGGTTTATTTAAAAATAAACATGTTGGTAATGCATGTAAAAAAATTATTTTCATCCAATATGGTACAGGTGTTAATATTGATGTACGATGATGATTTAAATATAATGATAAAACAGATAAAAATACTGTTAATAAATTCATTATAAATGTAAACATTAAATATTTTGATATTAATGGAATACTTAATGATGTTGATGGAAGAATTTTTGATATAAGTAACATAAAAAATACTAATGAAACAAGTATTGATGTACAAAGCATCATTTTTTCTGCTGCATCACTTGGTAAACAAAATAATGTTATACTTAAAAGAGAAATCATCATTGTTGGTAAAATTAAATTTATTGTATAAAATAAAGATTTACGTCGAATAACTAAAAAAACAAAAAAACCAACTACCAAAAAGAAATTAGATGATAATAAATTAATTTACTCATAAAAAACACCATTTCAGATCGAGTTTCATATGGTGATTCAGATGATTGAATAGTACGAATTTCAGCTGGAGCATCAATTAATGTCCATATACCCGATGGAACATAATCAGATAATTCCATTGAATTCGCAGTTGCATACCAACCTAAGAAAATTTTATCATTAAATTAATGAAGTGAAGAAAAAAAAAAAAAAAACAAAACAACAAACCAAAACGAACTTGAGAAGCACTACGACCACTAGTACCAAATCTTAATTCACATTTTTGTTCATCTATAAAAATATCCATAAAAAAAAAATTAAAAAAAAACTATGATCAGTATACCAAATGGAAAATATTCTACATTGATTGTCTAGAAAAATATTAAAAAAAAAAACGAAATTTGAAATTTAGTTATTTAACACAATAAACCTTACACAAGTCAATTTATAAATTGCTGGTGGTATCCATTGAATATGTCCATCTGAAGAAATGACCGTATTCGATTTATAACTTACTTCATAATTACCTTAAATTTATTCTATTAAATATCAAGGCAAAAAAAGAAAAGATTTTTTTGTAATATTTTACCATCGCCATTACTAAACAAAAAAAACAAAGATTAAAATTTACGAAATACAAAAACATATATGTAAATTCTTACTTAAACAAAACTAAATCTGGTGTCCAAACTTGTCCTGGTGGTACACGAATACTATCAAGACGACCTAAATATTTAATAGATTAATATCTAATTCTTTTATTTCTTTATTTTTTTTATAGATTTTGAACAAACCAAATCGATCAGGATTCCATTTCATTTGATAATCATACCAACGAAGTTGTAACCATACATTAACTTTAACAATTTGTTCTTTTTCATAAACATTTATTATTTGTGCTAATGTTAAACCAAAATAAACATCTAATGGTTCACTTGAATTATAAATAGGTGTTATAAGTGGATTATATTGAGATTGTCTACCAAATAAAATATTCATTAAATTTTCTTCTTGTATATTCACTCCTGTATATAGATAAATAAATAAAGAAGAAGAAAAACAAAAAAACAAACATTTATTATCAATATTTATTAATAGAATTATTATTATTTTACCATTTATTTTAATAATTATACAATTAAATATGAAAAAATATATAAGATAAAACATTATTTAATTGATAGTTAAAAATACGAACAAAGATGAATATTTAATAGTTGAAAATGTAATAAGGAAATCGAGAAAATGAATAGGTCGGTTTTCTTTTCTTTTTTTTTTTTTTTTTTTTTCTGCTATTCCTTCCGTCTCAATGATAATTTTACGTGACATGATGCAAAAAAAATTTCATAGTCTACTTCCTTATCAATAGTCGTTTGAATCAGCATGCGCGACAACTTTATTATTGTTATCATTGTGTCATTCACGTACATATATATTGATCATTTAAATAATAACAACGATTGACAAGAAGAAAAAGAAAATAATAGAAGGACGTTCGCTTGACAGAAAACTTCTGAATACAAGTATCTCGATATTTGTAATTGTCTATTTTGTGGGACGAGAAGAAACATTAGCCTTAATATTTGCATGATTGAAGTGAGCGCAAAAAATTATGGTAATATGAAGACGACGACTAACCCGATTAGAAGGCAATTAATAAGAGATAACAAGACAGAGAGAGAGAGAGAAAAGAGCATTTGCAATCAGTCAATTCATTATGTAAAAACACAAATTTTTATATCGTTCACTATATTCAATAAAAAAAGAACTTGTAAGTGATTGATTTTTGTTTATTTCCCGGAAAAGAAAAACAAATATTATATAAGCACCAAAAAAAAACAAAAAAAAAAGAAACAATTAATTAAGTAGTACCAAATGTAGGATCCCAATTTTTTAATATAGCAGTTTGATCGACTACATTTAAAATATATGGTGCATTAAATAATATAGATAATGTACCAAATGTTGTAACTGCAAAAAATATATATAATTGTAATCGATCGATCACAGTTGCAATATATTTCCAATCATCACGAATCTAAAATATGACACAAAAAAAAAGAAACAAACAGTAATAATAAATTTGATTTCATTATGATGTATTACTTCTTCATAATGAGTTGCTGATCTCATTTGATTTGCAATAAAACTAAGATCTTCAACAGCTTCATAAACTTCTTTTGTTAGAAAAAAATCCATTTGATTTTCTTCTTCATTATTATTATCTGTTATTGTTAATGATTGTTGACTATTTGTAATTGGTGTTGGTATTGATATAACACGTGATGCACGTATTGAATTCATTATTGTTGGTTCAATCATTTCATCATCATTATCACGTTCATATTTATGTGGTCGTTCCATACGTAGTATTCGTGGTAATATATCAATAAAAAGACGTTTCATCCAATAGGGCATTTTATTTGTACGTGGTGTTCGATAATTATAATTAATAATAAGAACTGTACAAAAAATTGTTATTATATTCATAATAAATGTAAATAAAAGATATTTAGCTATTAATGGTATAACTGTTGATGTTGGTGGTAAAATTTTTGATATAAGTAATAAAAAAACTACTAATGCTAATAGAATTGATATAGATAATGTCATTTTTTCACCTGCATCAGTTGGTAAATAAAAAACAAATATTGATAAAAATGATATAAGCATCTTAGAAAAATAAAAAAAATTTTCAAATTAAATATAATAAGATATAAGTCAATGGTTTTTCTTTTTTACCGTTGGGATGATTAAATTAACTGTATAAAAAAGTGTTTTACGTCTTATAACAAGTTTACATACAAATTCAACACGATCATGTCTATAACTTTTTTCATATATACGATTAGCTTCATCTGATGGATGTTGAATTGACATAGGTCCATCTAAAAGATCCCATGAACCACTAACAACATAATCTTTTATTGTAACATTTCGTTCTTTTTCATCATAATATGTAAAATTTAATTGATGTTGATTATATGTCCAAGAACCAAAACGTAATTCACATATTTGTTGATCTCAAAAAATACAAAAATAGAACAAAGAAAATTCTTAATTAAATTTATTAATACCAAAAGGAAAAAATTTAACATCAATATAACAACTTGATTTATATATAGCAGGTGGTACCCAATTCATATCACCATTATAATAAACAACAACATGAGATTTAAATGATGCTTCATATCTTCCATCAGCATTATTAAATAAAACAATCTAAAATACAAATGAATTTGTTTTTTTTTTTGTTTGAATATTAATATATATATATAACTAACATCTGGAGTCCAAACTTGATTTGGTGGTACACGTATTGAATGAATTCCACCATATTTTTCTCGTTTCCATTGCATTTGATAATCATGCCATTTCTAAAATAAATGAAATTGAAAAAGAAAAATATTTATATTAAATTTCATTTTTTTTTGTTTTAGTTTTAACATACAACTTGTAACCAAACATTTGTTTTAAGTACTTGTTCTTTTTCAACTACACTAATTAATTGTAATAAAGCAATACTAAATGAAACAGTTATTGTATCTTCTAATTTTCGTACAGGTCGTATTAATGGATTATAATTTTGAAATAATTCTTTATATAATTGTTCTTCATGATAAGAACTTTTAACAACTATGATTATATTAGGACAAAAAAAAAATTATATGTTAATATTTAGAAAAAAAAATAAAAATACAATCTACCGTCATTGATTAAGAATATTATACCAAATTGAATGAAAACTAGTCCGAATTCCATTGACATATGATAATAAGAATAGATCAAATCAAAATATTAATAGACTTGAATGAAGAAGTTTTTTTTCTTTTTATTTTTTTTTTTATGATAAGGATTATTAGTTCAATAAAATACTATATTGAGAATATTCTAAGTGAATGTAAATGAATGATTGACTTGCAAAAAACGCAATAGAAAGATGATGAATGAATAGAAACAAAACAAAACAAAAAAAAAAAAAAAAAAGAAGAAGACTTGTTTTGATAAAAATAAAAGAAAATACTAGCGAGAAAAAAAAAGACAGAAAGAGAGCTTTAGACTAAATAATGTCATCAATGTTATTCTTAGTCTTTCTCTCGTTCTCTTATTGCTACTATATTCTCAACAGACATTAGGAAAAAGGATAATAAAAGAGATATTCTGACAATCAAAGTGAACCAAAAACTTTTTTCTCCCCAAGGGCATCTAAATATCAATAGTTGATTTTGTCTAATAAAAACTAGTCACATAGATACATAATATAAATTATTTGATAAAAAAAAAAATTATTAGTCAAGGTAAATGACTTTTGTTTTTCACAGATCATATCATTATCTGTTTCTTTTTTTTTTTTTTTTTTTTCAACTATTGAATTTTCTATGAAGAGAATAGACTAATTTCAATTTTCTATAATATAAAGAGAGAACAGTTTTTCTTCTTCTTCTTCTTCTTCTTACAACCGCAATAAACCATTAATAAAGCCGAACGCCTTGATTTAATCTATTCCGATCATATACGCATGCATACTCTCGTTTAACAATGAGCGGAAATCATTCGTCTCGTTTCTAATATTATTATAACTATAAGAATGTATGTATTATATTATTCGGTAAAATCCTACATAGATATAAATGATGATTATCAAGACAAATCATAGAAGAAGAAAAAAAAATTCTATTACGTTTCACCTTTGACAGTTCGAATCTAATTAGTTCCAATTGATGATACTCTAATATTATATATATATATTGAAAGTTTTTTTTTTCTTTTTTGTTATATTGACTATGATTAAGATTAACATTAGTATTAACCAGCAGGATTCTCATTTGACTTCTCTCTCGAACTATATAAAATAACAAGAATAATTTCTTTTCATAGAGTTTATTTATCGTTATATCATTATTATTTCTGTCTATAGATACAATTATCCAATTATAACATGCGTCTTGAGATAAGCATATTTTTTTTTTTAGTGACAATCATATGTATGTTTTTCTTACGGGTTTTTTAAGTTAATTTAATCTATTCATTATATATATTAGAAATTTTTTTTTTTGTTTGGGATTTTAGATTATATTTAATAATCATTTCCATGTATGAAGATGAGTATTATCATTCTAGAAATATTTTTTATTTATTTATGTTTTTTTAATAGTAAGTAGAAAATTAAAAAAAAAATTTCTTATTTTATAAATATATATAGTTACATTTGCTAATCCTGAAGCAAAACGTTTATATGAAGAATTAATTAAAGTACGTTCATATAATAAATTAATTCGACCAATAAAAAATAATAGTGAAAAATTAACTGTTTATTTGGGTCTTCGATTAACACAATTACTTGATGTTGTATGTAGAATATGTTTTTTTTCGTTTTGTTTAATTAAATAAAGTTTGTTTTTTTTGTAAGGATGAAAAAAATCAAATTATGACATCAAATGTTTGGTTAAAACAGGTATAAATATTAAATATATATGTAAAAAAAAAAATAACAATATTAAATTATTCATACATAGGAATGGTATGATGATAAACTTCGATGGGATCCAAGTAAATATGGAGGTGTCGACGTACTATACATTCCAAGCCAACAAATCTGGCTTCCTGATATTGTGTTATATAATAAGTAATTATATATATATATATGTTGTTTTGAATAGTTAAGAATTATTTTCAATTCACGGCCATTGAATATGATTTCTATCATATGTATTCATAATAAAAGAATATAGTTACAACTAACTATTGTTTTGTTTTGTTTTCTTTTTTTTTTTTATGAATATAGATAAATTTTTAAAACTAATTAATATATTACTTTTTGTATTATGATTATTGTATATTGTTAAAATAAATTCTTTGGTTTCTCTTATTAATATCAGATAAATTGGTTTTTTGAATTTTCATAGAAATCTTTTTGCTTGATATTTTAATTAATTCCTCAAGGATATAACAGTATTATGATAAAAATTATCATAAAAATCTAATAAATCAGAATCAATAAGCTAGAAGGATGAATTCCTTTTTTTTTCCTGATTACTTATAGTAGATTATAATGTACATAATGCATCTCTAATGATAAGTCAAAACAATAAAGTAACATCTGGAATATTCTTTTTTACTAATTTTATTAATATAGAAACCAGGTTTTTCTTTTCTCTTTTGCTTTCTTTTTGTTTTGATTTATAGAAAAAAAAAAAAAGATGGATGAAATGTTTTTTTTATATTTTAGTGCAGATGGAAATTATGAAGTAACTTTAATGACGAAAGCAACTGTTTATTATGATGGTCGTGTTATTTGGGAAGTAAGCGAATGAATAAGAAGAGAATCAAAAAAAAAAGAGTATTATATGATATTTATATTTCTTAGCCACCAGCAATATACAAATCAAGTTGTACAATCAATGTTGAATTTTTTCCATTTGGTTAGTTGAAAGATTTCTTAATGTCAAACTCAATAATATAAAAACATATTGAGTGTTAAGGTCAATAAGTTTAGTTCTAGTTCAAATCTGAAGTGATCTATTCAAATAGTTCTTTTGATAAGAACTGAGCGTTTTTTTTTTTGAGAAAGACACTTCCGGATGTAAAATGCTTTTGTTTTGTTCTGGGAATGGCATTTCCGAGTATACTAATCTGTATTCTGTTTTGAGAATGGTACTTCCGGACATAAAAATGTTTGTTCTGTTACTGAAATATTTTTTTCTCAAGATAGAATAATTCTAAGTTTTCTATTAGAAGATGAAAAGTTCGAAATTTCAATAAAAATTTTATTGATCTTAATTAAAAATTCTTAGAATAAGTAAATCGTATTTGAAAGGTCATTTTTCTATTTGAATAATTTATATAAATTAATTACTTTTTTTTTTTTCTTTATTCAAATCTATTATTTATCAATTCAAATATTTTTCAAACCATACCTAACCTATTTGAATATAGTTGATATTCATATCCGTCTCATGTTTTCCAATGTAAGAATGTTAATGATTATCGTATTGATTAATTATTTTGATCAAATCTTATAAAATATGTTAAAAGAGAATTTTATCTCTATTGTTATGACAAAAATTTTCTAAATTTAATACTAAAAAGTTTGCATAACTCTTACTATTTGATCTATTCTGTAGAAAGATTTTAATGTACTTTTGTAATCAAATTTTTATTTATTATTAATTTGAAACAAAAAAAAAAAGGGTACTTATTATTTAAAAGATATTCAACGTTGTCAAATGAAATTTGGTTCATGGACTTATAATGGTGAACAAGTTGATCTTGTTCATATAAATCAAACAAATGGTTCAACAACTATTTATGGAAATAATAGTAAAAAATAAAATTCATTAATTATATCTTTTTTTTGGTTTTTAAATTTATTCTAGGTGTACAATATGCTATTGATTTAACAGATTTTTATCGTTCAGTTGAATGGGATATAATGGAAGTTCCAGCACAAAGAAATGTACGAAAATATACATGTTGTCCACAAACATATACTGATATAACATTTTTTATAACAATACGTCGTAAAACATTATTTTATACTGTTAATTTAATAATACCATGTGTTGGTATATCATTTTTAACTGTATTAACATTTTATTTACCATCAGATTCTGGTGAAAAAGTGGCACTTTGTATATCAATATTATTATCATTAACTGTATTTTTTTTATTATTAGCTGAACTTATACCACCAACATCACTTGTTGTACCATTAATTGGTAAATATCTTTTATTTACAATGATATTAGTAACATTATCTATTGTTGTTACTGTTACTGTACTTAATATACATTTTCGTTCACCATTAACACATCAAATGCCACCATGGGTACGACGAGTTTTTTTACAAGTTTTACCTAAATTATTATGGATGCGTAGACCAAAAACAATTGTTCCATTACAATATCAACAACAATCAACATATTATACAAATCATATAAAAAAACATTCGACAACAAAATTTCTTGTACCATTACTTCATACAAAAACATATAATAAAAATCAATTTAATAAACATTTAATTAATAATAATGATAATAATTTTGATCAAGATATAATTGAAAATTTTGATAATGAAAATGATTTAAAACAATCTGAAGAAATAAATCAATCATCATCACTTTATCCAAATGAAATAAAAAAAGCATTTGATGGTTTAAAATGTATTGCAGCACATATGAGACAAGAAGATGAAGAGAAAAAAGTAAAAATTTTAAAAATAATCAAAAAAATATCAATCATTATTTTTAAATATTCATAGAAATAAAAAGAATATTTCTGCCTCTTTTTCTTTTTGATATAGAAAGTAGTTAGTATGTTATAACTTATTCAGGATTATTCTATTGTTGATGATGTCGGATCAGTCCGGACATTTACTACTAATGTTTAACTTTCGATTAAAATTCAAAAATAATTTAATAATTTTTGTTAATAGATAAAAGAAGAATGGAAATATGTAGCATTAGTAATCGATCGTCTTTTTCTTTATATATTTACAACAGCTTGTATTGCTGGTACATGTGGAATTATTTTACAAGGTATAGAATTATCATATTTATTATATTTTCCTTTTTTTTTGTATGAATTATTGATGAATAATTTTTTTCTTTCTAGCACCATCAATTTATGACAATAGAAAACCAATTGATATTCTCAAATCTAATCGTTTTTAAAAAACAAAAAAAAGTATTAGATAATTTTTTGTTTGTTTGTTTTTTTGTTCATGAATAAGAAAAATGTCGTACATAAATATATACATAGAAAATTAATAAACTAAAAAAAAAAAAAAAAAAAAACTAGTGTCATTTATTGAATATGACATTTTCTATATTGTTTGAATTCATTGAAGATATAATTGTTCTTATTTGTATAATTATTTATTTTGAATTTCGAAAATATTGACATTTAAATATAATTTTGCAATATTTATTTGATTATGTCAACAACAAGAAATAAGTTTTTCTCTCTCTCTTTCTCATGTATTGATTAAATTTTCTTTTTCATTTCGATTAAACTATTGACGTGGCAAGTCAAGGACATTATTTTATCATAGTTATACATCTGATGCCATATTCTGTTGATTTACAAAACGATATGCAAGATCAACAAATTGAATGAAACACTACATACCAATAAAAAAAAAGGAAAAATCATGATGAAACAAATCAATCTTACTTTAATGATAATAATGATAAAGATTTTAATAATAAATACTGCACGTATACCAATAGCAGGTATTTATCATATTATTTTTTTTTTTTGTTTAATTATTTAAAGATATTTCTTTTAAGGATATTTCAATCCATTTGTTGAAGAAGATCAATCTCCAATAGATGATAATATTTCAAAAAATGAATCACATGCACTTGTTAATATGCCTTCTCTTGATTCAATTCATGATCATGTTCATCATTCAATAGAAACGAATGAAACAGTTTCTAATATAAATGATACACAATTAGAAAAAGCTGGTCCATCATTAGATATGATTGATTCACATCCACATTCACATGAAGATAATAAGACATCTATTATTGAAGCTGCAAAACGTTTATTAATACAACCATCAATTGATTTTCTTGATGCACAATTACATGGTGGAGAAACTCATATTCATGATAAAAATCAAACTAATAAAGAAGCAGCTGATTTAAATGATTATCATCGTTGGTTAAACGAACAAAATGATACAAATCAATTAAGTCGTTTTTTATTATTACAAAAAGAAGTTGATAAATTTAAATTTGTTGATACACAAAATTTACATGATAAACTTAATCGAACAATTCAAGAATTACAATCAACTATTAAAGCAAGACAACGAACAAAACATGACTTGTAGTTCATTATGATTGATAAGACAAGAAACAAAAAAAAAACAAAAAAACATTTATCTATTTGTTAAGTTAATATTACTAAAAAAAATATAAGCAAGATTTTTAATAAACCAGCAAAGAAAAACAATTAATATTCAAGCTATTGAAGTACACTTAGAAGATAATTGTATTGAGTAGTATAACAATCAATATCACGAGTTTTTATATGTCGTTGTTTAATAACTGTTGTAATTGAATTTTCAATTTTCTTCTCTATAGCATCTAAATAACGAAAAAAAAATTTCAAACAAAGGATAATTATATACGAAAATCACGATATTGAAATAAATTGATACTATAAAAAGAGCATTGCAGTTGAATTATCAATATTTAGACCGGCACCAATTAAAAATGATTTTCGTGTATCCTAAATTCAAAATAATTCTTGATTTAAAAAAGAAACAGTTATTCTATATCGAATTATTATTGACGATAGAATGAAATTACGAAGTAGAACATTGCTGTAATCAATTGCGTACACATTCGACCTTCATAATTTGCATGTTTCACAGAACTATGCCGGAAAAAAAACGATGATTTGACCTTCTACTGTCTTATTTCACACCCTCGAAGAAGGTAAAAGTTCTTTTAACAGTGCGAATTTTTAAAGAATCTTTTTCCGTACGAAACTGTTACATTTGAAATCAAGGCAGATTATATCTCTTTAACTTCAATATTTTTGTTATGCTCTAAATAATATGAATAAGAAGAGCTTATTGTAGTCCTAGCCACAGAGAAGACGCGTGAATCTATGAATACTGCATCCCAAACAGTTGCTTCCGCGACATTTGCTCTCCGATGACAGCTGTTTCCCAAAGATTGGCTTTCGAGTTTCACTTATTATGGAGCTACATCTTTCTCATTGATAAGGTATAGATAATTTTAAGGAATTTAGAAACTATGAAGTGAAGAGAATAAGATTATTATAAATCCATGCAGCATCTGAAGATGCTGAGAAATGACAATGTAATTTTAAAATTATAGTTAGCTTTACTGAATTATCATTACAGTTGGAGGAAGTAGAAGTTAACTAATTAGTTATAGTGTAAAAATATAGAATCAAATAAGTAGTGTAAACAAAGTATGAAAAAGAAAAAATATAGTTATTCTATATCTTATAATTAGGTGATGGTTAATTTTGTTATCTTAGTTGTTCTGTGTCCTTCAATGCAATTCTACTTTATGGTTCTACTTCTTCCAACTATGATGATAACTTAGTAAAACTAGCTATAATTTTAAAACTATGTCGTAAATATCCTAGCATCTTCAAATCCTAAATGGATTTATAATAATCTTATTCTCTTCTTCATTTCATAGTTTCTAAGTCCCTAAAAATTATCTATCACTGATCAATGAGAAAGACATAGCTCAATATTAAGTGAAACTAGAAAAACAAACCTTCAGGAAGCAACTGTCCTTGGGGAACAAAATATCTAGAGTGCACTATTCATGTTACCTTGATTTATATGCCACTTAAGGTTGTTTATATAAATCAATGCAGCATAACATATATATCAGGTAGATAGTTTTTTTTCTCATGTATGCATTCCTCTTCACATGTATTTTGTTCTTTCGATATTTTCTCTTTTTTTTTTGTTTCTCTTTACTTTTCGTGTTGTTAGGATGAAAAAAATATACACTGATATTTGTATACACAAATGCATTACACTAAATATTCGAAATTTTTCTCTAATGAGTAAACAAAACAATAGTTGTCTGATCTCATAGTTATATGAGAAATGCTAGCAGTGCGTTGTTTGACATCAGATGTCTTCACGATCATAACCCGTTTGATTGGCCGTATAAGAAATTTTTCATTCAAACGAATCGGTCGATGGATCTCATACTGCTGGTGATTGTTCTCGGAAAGATATATGAAAACATGCGGAACATTATAGCAATTGTCATAATCAGTTGTGAAGTGAATACACTGTTTTGTTGTTTGTTAGAATGTTGTCAGTCGATCTTGAATCGCTAGTCAGACGATTACTTTCAAACCAGAGATGTCCATCGCGGCGCGACCGCTGCCGCTGTGGCGGTGGCGGCGCGGCAGCGGTCGTTTTTTAAACTAACTATCGCGGCAGCGGCGCGGTAGCGGTAGGTTTTTTTGGAGAACAATGCAAAAATGCATGAATTCGAACAGAAGTAAAATTCACAACATTATTCTAATAATCATCGCGGCATGGTTATTTTTGGTGGCGTCGCGGCTGCGTCGCGGTAGGTTTTCTGTTTTTATCACCGCGGTGCGGTAGCTGCGCGTTAGCTTTTTTCTTTTATCGTCGCGGCGCGGCAGCGGTCAGTTTTCAACCGCGATGGACATCTCTGTTTCAAACATAACGTGTCCAGATAGAAAATGTGAAACAGCTACACCATCACGTAATTCGACTTATATCAAGTAATATATGAACGACAGAGTCTCTCCCATTTCTTTTTCTACGGTAAGAATAAAAAAACGATACTATTATTCAGATATATGCTTTATGTCTTTGCAAATACGGAAGTTTATCGAGCAAAAAAAGTGTTCGATTACGTTTGCATTGATTCATGGCGATGTGATTATATTGGGCTGCTTCTCAAAATGCAAATATCAAAGGCAAAAACACACACTATATGAGATTCGGCGTTAAGACAGTTGTAAATCATGAAGTAGATTTACGATAAAATACGACACATAATGGCTAATCATTCATTCATTCATCCATCATTTTGTTGTACGCATGCAGCGATACATAACCGCAGCGATGAAACATACTGAACTTATACATGTTCATTCGTTGTTTTTTTTAGATTATCTCTCGATTAAAAGTTAATCGAGAATCTATTGAGAGATCGATCAATGATCGAGATTGGACTACTTTGAAGTAGTCCGATCAGAATCAAATTGACTTGAGACGGCTGAATCTTGCGATCTTACCAATTTTCACTCCAAGTGTAGGTACTAATAATTCAAAGTAAACTGGAAAAAACAGCAACTACTCAATTTTCTAAAAACAAAATAACAAATCAAAAACACTCCGTATTTATGTCAAATGTGATGTCTTTGAACAAATCGAATCTTCAAATTTAATGAAATCAGATCACCATTTGCTATAAATATGCCTCTTAAAACGATTACGATTACGTTTCAATAAACCAATTATATCAGTAAGTGATGATGATCATTCAGGCATCAGCTCACTGAAGTAAAAATTAATATGAATTTATTATTAGAATGTCCACAGAAAACCGAAGTATTTTGCTTAAAGAATAAACAATTTATCTAATATGTCAATATAGAAATCCTATTAAAAGTTTCAAATTAGATTCTCATTCGAATATTAAAAAATAAACTAGAATTACTTGTAATTTATTTTTATTTTAGTTTAATCTTGCAAGTAATTCATCAAACTCACCGTATACAAAGTATTAATTCTAATCTAACATCATCACCAAGTACAAGAGTAGCATGATATTTATGCGATTTACTTATTTTCTTTACAACAATATAAAAACTTGGTGTTATTGATGAAAATCCGAATAGTCTTGTAGATCTTGTATTTTATTGGTTACAAAAATAAGCGAATAAAGAACTCAAACTATCGTATGTATCTATGATTAATACTGACAACATGAAAATGAAATTACAACACTTATAGTTAAAATTTAGTTGTCAAATGGCACGTCTTCTTGGTAATACAATTTTTGGACAATCACTCCGAAATGATACTCCTTCTGATGATACATCAATGGTTGATACAGCTGAACAAATTTATATATCATCATTATCATTACTTAAAATGCTTAAACATGGTCGAGCTGGTGTACCAATGGAAGTGATGGGGTAAAATTATCATTTTAGTTTTCTCTTTTTTTTTTTGCTTAAAAATTTCATTATATTATTTTAGATTAATGTTAGGAGAATTTGTTGATGATTATACAGTTCATGTTATTGATGTTTTTGCTATGCCACAATCAGGTACTGGTGTTAGTGTTGAAGCTGTTGATCCTGTTTTTCAAACTAAAATGCTTGATATGCTTAAACAAACAGATCGATCTGAAATGGTTGTTGGTTGGTATCATTCACATC
The DNA here is from genome assembly GCA_905250075.1 of Rotaria sp. Silwood1. Lineage (NCBI taxonomy): Eukaryota > Metazoa > Rotifera > Eurotatoria > Philodinida > Philodinidae > Rotaria > Rotaria sp. Silwood1. The sequence continues at coordinate 147,360 of CAJNOP010000521.1, forward strand.
CAGGTTTTGGTTGTTGGCTATCTGGTGTTGATATGAATACTCAACAAAGTTTTGAAGCTTTAACTGAACGTACAGTTGTAAGTATTGTTATTGTTTTTTTTAGATAATATTATCTTTTGTATTTAGGCTGTTGTTATTGATCCAGTTCAAAGTGTAAAAGGAAAAGTTGTTATTGATGCATTTCGTTTAATACAACCACAAGTATTAATTTTAGGTCAAGAACCTCGACAAACAACATCAAATTTAGGTCATTTAATAAAACCATCTATACAAGCTTTAATACATGGTCTTAATCGTCATTATTATTCTATTAATATAAATTATCGAAAAAATGAATTAGAACAAAAAATGTTATTAAATTTACATAAAAAAACATGGATGAATAATTTAACTATTGAAAATTTTAATCAACATAATGAATATAATACTAATATTATTAAACAAATGGTTGATTTATCAAATAATTATATTAAATCATTAGACGAAGAAGGAAAATTTACACAAGAACAATTGTCTATAAAAAATATTGGAAAACAAGAACCAAAAAGACATTTAGAAGAGAATATTGATATTTTAATGAATTTAAATATTATTCAATGTATTGCTGTTATGATGTCGTTAGTTATATTTAAATAGAACATATTTTCTAAGATTTTTTATTTTTTTTAATCGAGAATTTTTTTTTTGTAAAAATTAAAAATATTTATTCAATAAGAATATGACCATCATAGTCATTATGTTATGAATACCAGTGAGTAAAAGAAATATAACATTCCTTCTCATGAAAAGAAGAAAAAGAACAAAAAAAAAAAAAAAAAACAAAGCCAACAATATAAAATTTCACATGCTGCTTGTATTTCTGTATACTTGAGTCATCAAAACATCATACTGCTTATTGTATATACTGCCGTATATATTATACATTATAAGACTTAAATCATAGTCAGTCATGTATAATAATATTTGTGCTGTTCTGTTCTGCTATTTTTCTTTTTTTTTCTTTCTCATTCGTAGATTTTTTTATTTTACAGCCACCTGATTTTATAACCAATATTCCTACCACGAAATATACACTCTTTCATTCATTATTTGACATATTAGATCGAATTGTATATCATATATAATGGAATGGTATGGATATGTTGCGATTTTGTTATTAATTCTATTAGCGATTGTTGTGGGTGTTATTCTTGCATGTATATTAGGTGGTCAACATTGTACAGTATCGATTCAACAACGTCAACAAAATCATGAATTAACAAAAATACAACAAGAACAAGAAAGAAAACGAGAAAAAAAATTAAGTTCAAAATTAAAACGAACATTTCATCATTCATCTAAAACAGAACAACCTATAAAACCTATTGAAGATGTTAAAACAGTTGAATTTACATTAAAAGTAGGTGATGATCGTAAAAAAACTGAAGAATTAACAACAAATAATGAATCGACAATGATTCTTTTACCAACAAAACGTGTGACTCAAGCTGAACTTGATGAACGACAGAAAAAACGAGATGAACTTAGAAAAAAATATAATCTTTAAAAAAAATTATTGATATTATTTAATATGTTTCTTTCTTTCTTTTTTTTTGTTTTTATGTATATTTCATTCATTGAACAAATACAAACAAGAAAATTTCATGTTTTTTTTTTATGTTCACTTCTTCTTTTTACAAAAAATAAATATCTAAGCAGTATAAAATATGTGAAGGCTCTCATACCTGTATTTGTAGATAGCGCTACTTACTGTACATAACTAATAATATTTGAAAGTGAAACTTTCTTGTTTCGTATGAATTGTCGAGAAAATTTACTAAGTCTTTACCTTTACTAAAGCATAAATTTACTCACATGTGATATTCTTATGAGAATTGTCTTTTATAGGTTTTTTTCTATACAAGTTGATTTTTGAAGATTGAGTTTCGAAGTTATATACTTGCAATGTTTTTAATTAAAGTGATTTTTTGTTTCTCATGAGTTTTTATTTATCATCTGAATAGGATTAGATTGTCTCATGAATTGAAGTTCGTCTTATCTATATTTGCAGTATTAAATATTTTATCTACCCAGATTAAATAATTTTTCACTATATTGATTCATCAAAAGAAAACCTTTTCACTTTTATCTGTTTAAAACTTGAAAAACGTTATTCTTTTTTAATGCCACAGAATGTCTCTCCATTTATAATACCGATATAGCGTTAGTGCGAGCATTCTACAGGTGAACTATAAGTAAAATTCAATTTGTAGAAGAAGGATTTCTTACAGCAATTTTTCACTGAACCTGACTTTTTCAGATTATATTGACATTCTAGACATGGTAAAGCCATATTAAGCACAAAATGAGTTCTTTCTAAGTTAGAAAAAAAAACATTTTTTCTCCTGATCATAGATATCGTTTCAACTCATTTCTGAGCATTTTCTATTAAGAAAAATGGAAAAATAATTTAAAAAGAAGCGGCGTTACTCTCCAAAGTTGTCAATCTGGATCATATGTGGACAAATTTTTAGTGCATAATTCTATTCCCATTAGAAGCGGCGTTGTAAATTAAAAATATTTCTGTGAAACTGTTGAATTTAAAGTTGTACTTTTCTTTTTTGTCAATTGTTTCGTACCTTCAATTGGAAATATATCCCATCAGCCTACAATATGATGAATGACAGTAATATATATCAATAATATGACCGTATCTTATACATTTTAAAGGAGGGGTGCCAAATTGTGGGCTGATCATCCCAAACAAGATCGACCTAATTTTATTAGCTCAATAATCAGCATTGACCCTCGATGATTTTCCACAAGTTTATTTTGCATTTTATCACAGCTCAATTTTTTGACCCCTCGGGATCCCTCAGGATTCAAAAAAAATTTTTTTTCGCCGTTTCATCAGAAGTCTATCTAGTTCGATAGCGCTATGTGTGCTAATTACAAATATCACATTATTTTTCAAAGATGCTCGGACAATAAGAAAAATCTGAAGTATTCTTTGGAAGCCCTAAAAGATCAGTTTTCTATTGGAAAGTCTATCAGAGTGCGAACAAAACTCGTCAAGAATAAACTCATTAGATAGAGAATTTCATGCTCTATCCGAATCTATAAGAACATCTTAGACATTTAAATTTTTTTCTATCAATAAATCCCAAACATCGCCCCTATTGGATCATTTGGTACAAATCATGATTTTTTGAGTCTTTCGAAGTTATAATTTGTCCGGGTGTACCAGCCTGATCTTTTCATTGAATAGGCAGTTCAATGTGCTCTTTCTGA
>CAJNOP010000522.1:0-62710 GCA_905250075.1 Rotaria sp. Silwood1
AAATACGAAGTTATATGTTTAATGCATCTCAACAAATATCTCGATATTTAATTGTAAGTGCATGTATTGATCGATTTGCTCTTTGTTCAACAAATGCTACTCTTCGACAATTCTCTCGTGTACAGGTTGCTCGTCGTTGTGTGATTCCTTTTATCATTATTATTTGGCATGTCTTTCCAATTTATATGCTAGTCTTCAATAGTGCTGTAAACACTAGCTGTGTGTATCCAGGTGTATCGGCACTCGTCAATAGTATCTATGGCATGTCCTTGGTTGGTTTTCTTCCACCTACTTTGATGCTTATTTTTTCTACACTGACAATTCGTAATCTGACATCAAGACAAGATCGTCGACATGTTCATCCACTTCCCATTGTCAACATTAATGTATCAACAGATAGAGATCGAAAACAACAGAAAAAAGATCAACAAGTTTTTGCAATGTTAATCGTACAAGTTATTGTTTATGTTATTACGACAAGTATGGGCAGTATCAATTTAGTCTATTCTGTTGCAACAGCATATATGGGAATAGAAAAATCGATTGAACGAAAAGCTATTGAAAGTTTTATTTCATCTGTTACTGGAATATTAAATTATACGTCTCCTAGTTTATCATTCTATTTATTTCTTCTTGTTTCAAGTCTTTATCGAAAGGAAATGAAATTAGTCATACGGCAGGTGTGTACTAGGTGTGGCTTAAGATGGATTGTTAATAATAATAGTGTTGGTAATAGTCGTGCAACACATCATAGTAGGCTAGGTGAATTTACCCGGCAACCAACTGTAATACCACTCCCTGTCATAAGTACTCATACTCGAGATTAGTATGCATTAATTATCAAGTATTGCATAATAAATGAGATTTTCTGTATGTTAGCTATAACTTTTTCTTTTCAACCAATAGACCTTATTGTTTTTTTAAAAGATGTGCCATCAAATTCAGAAAAATACGAAAACTAGTTATCTTGGAAGGTGCCAATTAGTTTTGCAAGCAAATTTTTCTTAATTTGAAATACAATAAAAGCTATATAATTAAGATTTGATGGCATATCTTTTGGAAAAACAATGGGATCTGTTATTTGGATAGAAAAAAGTTATGGCGAACAAACGGAGAAGCTTATTATGCGACACCCTGTATATTTATTTATTCGTTGTTTCCTTAACTCGCATATTCTGCTAAAGACAAAACATTTTAATCACATATTGTGGAACTCACGTATATTTTCGAAGAAAATAGTGAGTGTAAGTTTTAAGTTCAAGGTTTCGCGGTTCTCACCCTTCCTCCCCCCATCCCCTTATAGACAGGCCCCTATTACAGGCCTTACCGACCAGGTTTAAAATAATGGATGTACATATACATATATATATATCATATATAACAGTTTCAGTCGTCATATAATTCAATGCGTCTAATAATAAAAATGTAAAATTAAAGAAAAAAGAAGTGTTAAAAATGAAAAATACTGAGCGAATAGCAACAAAGAAAACGAAAAATAAGGACGGCTGTCAGAAAATTAAAAAATTCCTGCTTTTATACTATCTACATTTCATATTAGTATAATGAAGCTGAAGAATATACGTGAGTTCCATATTTCAGCCCCAAAGGAGCTGCGCTAACAAGCTTTTTTTTCTCTATTTACATATGCTTCATTGTAAAACTTTTATACATTCTTTTTCGTTTTGTTTGTCGTCGTACACTTATTAAATAAATCTGTAATCATGAACAAAGAAATTTGATGTTGTTCATTAGCCTAGTAACAATTGTGGAGTTATTGAATCAGTTGAGATGTATTCTATCCATAGTATGATTTGTTTTTTTTTGTTCGCTTGAAAAAAATTATCACAGATACAAAATAAACATGGTTACTTCATTTACTTCGGTTGCTAATTTACTTATAGCTTCGTATATTGTGCTGTTTTGCTCATCAAGAATCTCCGATGAAGGTCTTGTTAAAAACAAAAATAGCTTTTAGCAATTATGAATGTACGATTTGCTTTGCAGAGTACTGTTATCGACAAGAATTTTTATTGTCTCATATATCTTCGATATTTGTTGCGTCAAGTTACCATTGATTTTACACTATATCCATTTATACTATTTCAGTGCTATTACCATCAACGCGATAGACACTCAATATATCCGTATTATTCTAAAAGCATCAGAAGAATTCATTAATATTTTTGGAATGTGATAGAAGACAGTCCGTAAACAACAATAATGATTCATGTAACGAAAATGTTTTGCATGTGTTGCAAAATATGATATATTCCGTTTAATGGCGATGCAGCATAAACACGTTCAAAGAATTTTCCAGTAAAACAATCGCAAATCAAAGTGAGCAAAGTACAAAGTGATAGAGAATCTCAAGCTGCATCAGTATATATAATTACTTTTTTCAGAAAAGTTAATCCTATTTTATGATAAGTTAGAAAAAAGACTAAAACGTGGTAAAAACATGCAGTTTTAGAAAATATGAGGATGAGGGTGCCTTCATGGTACTCAAAATAATTTTTATCAAATAAATGCAAGTCAAGATGTTTATATATAGGGTGATAGAGAATTCCAAGCGTTATCAGAATACTGGATTATTTTTCTAAACGTATATCTTTGTAAGGAAAATGTCAAGAAAAAACTGTATGCAATTATTTTTTTCCATGGGTAACTATATTAAAAAGAGTCCTTATAAAGATTAAAATAATTTTTTTACTAAATAGTTATAAAAAACAATAAATATCGAATTTTTAAAACTAAATTAATTGGAATCAACAATTTAGTTAACTTTATTCTTAATCCAGTAAAATCAGTTTTTTTTATATAAGTCTAAATTATCAATTATTAATAATATAATTTATAATGATGAGTTTATAGTTGATCGATTATAATCGATTTTTTCATAGAGAATCTTTTTTAAATAGATCTGCTCGAGTAATGATTAAATCATTGATTAATTATTCATTCTATTTCAATCATCTGATTGAACGTAACCTGGTCAATATAATTTCAAAAAATTCCTACTGGAATTTCAAATTTCTAAATTTGCTAACTTTAGATGTGTCGTGACTGACATATCATAGGATACTGAAGAAAAAAAAAATAGAAAGTTGGGTTTTATATTCAACTATTGAAAAATGTAATTTTATGTTCAGACCACATGATTAAAATGGATCAACACATTTTTATGGATTGAAACAGATTATTATCTAAATAAAATTCAACAGATAATATATTGAAGTCGTTCAAATTAATTTGCAACTTAAAAAGAGATGAAGAATGATACAATCTAATTAGATTGAGCAATCTTCACATCAATATTTGATGATAACGATGTTTTTATTGTGCTTTAGATTTTTAAACAAACAAATGCAATTCAAAATATTTATACATAAATTTGTAGAGAATTTGATGATTCATTAGAATCTATATAATTAATTTTTAAAAAGTGACAATTCTTAGTAACAATATGTTAAACATAATAAATATAACTATTTTTTTTCAAATGAAAATTTTTGGTCTAAAATAATCATATCTTGTTGAAAATATCATTTCAATATTTTATTATCTATCATCTATATACATAATGTTCAGTATGTTTGTGTGCAGGTCAAAGGTTAAAGCTTCTAGAATTTTCTAGACCTTTCCAGAACGATATACAATTAATCCTAAAAGTGAGAAAGTTATTGTTATTTTTTTTCGTTATTAATAACAATAATATTAACTGTTTTCTTCGAAAAAATCAATCAAATAAGTCTAAGTATAGTTTTTACGAACGTCAAAGGATTACTTTATTCATATAGTATCTTTTCTCACCATTTGATATAAGAACTTGTCGCAAATATTTTGAGAAACGGTAACATAACATATTTTTGTATCGTTATTGCTATATAACAATAACAAAATATATCATGTAGGTGTGGATGGGTGTGGGTGTGTGTGAGAGTGTGGGTGTAGGTTTGATTCCACTCTGTTACACCGATACCGACGCTCACACCCACCCACACATCCACACCTATACCCACCCATACCCACACACACCTACGGGGGATTCTATGCTATAAGTTTGAAGTCTTTACATCGAGCTTACACTGATTTCTGAGTAACATACTGAGAATGGACGGTTTTTGATAATACCCATGTTTATAGGGAGATAGGCCTAGTTCTGCAATGGCTCAATGAAATTCAATGAATTTTTTATCAGAGATAGCCAATATACAGGGCTACAAAACGACGAAAGCCCCAGCTCACAAGGTTTGTCATTCCCAAGTTATAGAGTCCACAGTGGAGATAGGCCGCCTGCTCTATAACTATCTTATAACTCATACTTTAGGGACATGGGGTTCGCCACTGACCTACATTCACCGAGAACAACATACACCTCAATTTTCAGCTCAGTAGATTGTATAGTGGCTGAGATCCAAGGGGGAGGGGGGGGCTACTTTTGTCAGGTAGTGTAAGTACATGCACCATGCACCAAATGATACTACAAGGTGCTGTGGTGTTCATAGAATTTTGAAAAACAATAATATGGCGGTATGGCTTTCTATTTTAGAAAAATGGATTGTCTTTTTCATGTATACTGATCGAAAGAACATTTTAGATATCGTTTGAAATCAGGATAATGTAATACACATATAGTAAAAAAGCATACAGTGAGTATATGGCTATGATTATCGTCATCAAAAGTACCTGTACTTGATTTTGTTCTGAATAAAATACAAATTAATTCATTATATCTTTTATTGACATAATAAAGTTTACTGTAATCCATCAAGCTAATATGGATGTGGAGTTGAAGTTTTACGTTCACATGCAATGAAGATTGTAAAGATGACAAAAATTATAATTCGTTGAAGATATTCAAAAAGTGTTGAGTATAAGAACAACTTTCATCTTCCCGTAAGATCTGATAGAAAGTCTTGTTTGCATAAGATCCTATAGCATCTGATGATCTGACCTCTGTTTTTTTCACGTAGTTCGTCTATTGAATTCTGCAGACAACCCAAAATTATTAATTAAATGAATAACTTTTACTTTTTATTCTTAGATTATTGATAATGATAAATTGAACAGTAGGAATTAGCTTTCTTAGGTAAACTTTTCTTTTGTTTTTAGATTATTTATAATATTATATGAAACAGTAAGTAATTATTTATTAACATAATTTTTTTGAATAATTTTTTAGATTATTTTATAATGATAAATCAAACAGTATATATGAATTTGTTTAAATATTTTTTTTCTTTTTAGATTATCTATAATAATATATCGGACAGTAAATAATTATTCACTTGCATAATTTTTTTTTCAGATTATTTATAACAACCAATCCAAAAATAAGTACTAGTATAAATTAGTGGTGGTGCCACATCTGACTGGAGGTTCCAAGTCTTTGTTTTACTCGTACAACTTCGATGATATATGAGTAAAAACAAAGAATTGGAATCCCCAGCCAGACGAGGCACCTAAATAATAGTTTTTGCATTATTTAGAGAGCGAAGGGGAGGGGGGGGGCAGATATGAAAACTTTATGTGAAACACGATATCAATCAAAATTGAATACGATCGTGTACGGTCGTAATTCTGGCGGCAAGTAACGGTAAAATACGGTCACAGAAATATACGATCGTAATACGGCCTCATGTATTACGGAGAAATACGGGACGTGTACGGGCGTATACGGACTTCGTATTTGTCGACCTGGGTAGAAATAATTTCAATAATAACTTTTTTTATTTTAATTTTATTTTAAAGAAAATCAAGCAATAAAAGCAATGAATGAAGATAATGTCTACCCACGTGACAAAAACCAAATCAGTTTTTAGCAGTAAATCACGATTTACCGGCAAAAACCGCTGGTTTTTTTCTCAGTTTTCATCACATGGGTATACTCTATTAATCACTCGAAGTACTGCTATTGTGCAAACTTCAAAAGATCTCTTGAATGAAGTATATTCATCCTCAATAACGCCAAAGCATGTTGAACAAATTCTTGGAATTAATCGTCTTGGTGGTATTTTACTTAGTTTTGACGAAGAAATCCATGTCACAAAAATCGGATCAGTTTTATCGGTAAACCGCGGTTTACCGGCGAAAACCGTCGGTTCGCCATTAAACAAAACCGGTTAACTGGTAAGGAGCCGATAAATCGAGAAAAACCGCCAGTTTACCGCGGTAAACCAGAAAAAAAGTAGCGATTCACCGCAGTTAACCGAAAAACACACCGCGGTTCTCTCCGATTAATCGTGGCTTTTCTATGTCAAGAAGCCGGTAACCGGACCGGTACAACCGCGGTTAACAGCCGGTTTTTATCCGATTTTCATCACATGGGAACAGCATTAAATTGTGGTGTTAAATTACAAAAATCAGGTATTCCTCAAAAGTATTCATATAATGTATTAGGGTGAGTAAAATTTTTTCATATGTGAAATTATATTTTTTTTGTTTTCGACAATATGAATAGAACACCGATTCAATCAATTGAAGTTACTACAGATCGATGTTTATTTACACAAAAAATGGCTGATATTGAAGAAAAAGTTGTAAATCTTTTAAAGAGGTTTGATCAAAAAGATTGTAAATATGATCCCTAATGATCTATTTTAGGCATTGAAATCAGCTGAACGTTTTGGTTATCCAGTTCTTGTTCGATATGTAGATATTCTTAATACTTCTCGTGAATAGCTGTTCTATTTAGTGCTACTGTTCCTGAGGGCGATCGTATATCAGTTTTTGTCGAGAATCGTGATGGATTAATTTCTTTAGTTACTTCAATCTTAGCTAATTTATCACAATTATTAATTGATAAATCACTTAAAGATTGAAAAAAAAGTTGAATATGAAGTTGTTCGAGATCAATATGATAATTGTATTGTGGTATGTAATATGAAAAATATTGATCCATTATCATTTCGTACTGGTCAATCAATGGTTGTTGCACCAAGTCAAACATTATCAAGTGATGAATATATAATTTATTACGAAGTGTACCAATTAAAGTTGTTCGTCATTTGGGTATTATTGGTGCATGTAATGCACAATTTGCATTAAATCCATTATCTATGGGATATTATATAATTAAAGTAAATGCAGGATTATCTCGTTCATCTGTATTTGCATCAAAAGCAACTTGTCATCCATTAGCATATATAACAGCTAAAATTACACTTGGACAGAATTTAGCTGAATTAACAAATAATATTACAAACGTAGCATGTGCTTGTTTTGAACCAAGCCTTGATTATGTTGCAATTAAAGTTTCAAGATGTGATTTAAGCAAATCCAATCGATGTTCAAACGAAATCGAAAGTTCTAGTAAGTGATGATGATTTTAACTACTAAAGATAATTATTTTACTTTCATTAGGGAAAAGACTTGATGAAGTTATGTTTATTGGTAAATCATTTGAAGAAGCTTTTCAACATGCTTAAAGAATGGTTGATGAAAAGGTGACCGATTACTTCGTCGCAGAACAATTTTTTTTGTTCTGTTCGCTGCGTCGCTCTCAATTAATTGTTTTTCAAGACATGAAATCGATCAATTTAATTCATCTTTATTTTGTGCATGATACATAAGATAATGATGCACAAATTTAGTACAAAAAAAGAAAAAAACCAAACTAGAAAATCAAAAAAAAAGAAGAGAGAAATCAAAAAAAAGAAAAATAAAAAAGAAAAATTAAAGAGTAATCTTAGCCGAAATATTTTTTAAGTTATTCTTCGTTCACTGGAGCTCCATCAGAATGACATTATATTAAAATTTTTTATTGATCCGTTTTCCCAACTAAAGCCATATGCATTAGAACAATCAATTGTCTATTGTTATTGCACACATCCTATAGAATTTTTAATTTAATTTATTTTATTTTATTTGTTTATATTTAAAAAAAGAATCAATTGAGAGGAACACAACGAACAGTACGAAAGAAATTGTTGTGCGACGAACAGAACGAAAGAAATTATTCTGCGACGAAGTGTCGTGCGACGAAATGTACTAGCACCATTTGCATGAGATGCCCAAGATTTTGTTGAGATCAATATGTTTGAGACAAAGTTAGATAATGTTTTCAAAAAACATAAAGTAAAAGTTCTTCGATTAGATTTTCATTTCGATTATCTTCATTATAATAAGCAATCATGTTTATTTGTATGATTGCTAGTGTAGAGGAATATGTGTGATGTGATGACGCTGGTTTCTGAATAAATACTATGACGCTATTGATGACACATGACAAAAAATACTCAAAATACTAAAAGCAAATACATTTTTACTTTCTCTGTCAAATATTCTTATCTTATGATATCATTTAGTTGAAATAAAAGTTATCAAATATCCTATTTTATAATGATCATGGTTGTAGATAATCACCAAAAATACCACGACACTCAGTTTGAAACTTCAATTTCGGTTATTTGAACAAATGACTTTATACAACTTAAGCTTAGAAAAAACATTGGGACTAGTGGGCTACGGCTCCACTCTTTGGGGTATGGGTGTGATATTAATTCGCCATGGAGGACCATATATGTTTGGTGTCAATCTAAGTCGAAGTCTTATGATGGCTGCTACAGTGCCAGCTATGTACATTCTAGTTCGCATTAATGAAGCAATGTTTTCTCTTAATTCGCAAGAAAGACTAGCCGCACTGGCACTGGTTAACGGTAGTGCAGTTATTCTTGATGATGTCGCTCACACATGGTTCCCAAGTGCGCATGAAAATCCATCGTTGTAGAAAAAAAATCCGCGAGTAGCATGTTCTATTTCAAGATATGAATCTGGCTGGTTACTCTATTTTGTCGGCTTCTGTCTGACAATGCTTGTATTCCAATAATATTTTCATTTGTTAAAGAACATCTGTCTCTTTAATTTCTTACTGAATGTGACTTTTCTTGTATTACATATTAATCATAATCGTAGATGACAGAATCCTGAAATCTGGTTTTTTTTTCATTTAGAACATTGCATAGAGAATCGATTGATGTTATAAAACGCAAATAAAACTATACTTCTAATATCGTAAATGTGTTCAATAGTTAAAATTTTTTCATATTTTACTCTCGATCTATGCTTTTAGTGTTCGTTGTAATTTGCTGAATGACATAAAAATAAATAATAAATTAATCATATTTTGAATTTTTCACTTCATTCAAAGTTCCCAATTGAGATAAATAAGCATTTACACACTCCTTTCTTGACTGTTCTAAAAAGAAGATCACTATAGGTTTCTTATTTGTTTTTGAATAATATATTGGTTCAAGATTTTCGGTAGTCATTAGCTTATTTTTCCTGTTGGAAATATTTAATGAATGTTATCTACGCAACGAATAATATAATGAATAATTTATAGGAAAGCAACCGAGTCTTAATAATTGTTCAATGGATCATGTCTATCAAAACAATAATCAACTTCTTTTATTCCCATGATGAACACGATCTTTACATCTGCAAACAAGATAATGATTGAGGAAATGTATTCATAGTGATAGACAGAATTCTAACGACTTTATTTACCTTTGGTTTTCGTTTGACCAAGTTGAGATGGTGAATTCAACTTTCAACCATTCAATTTCACTCTCAACTCATTTCTTGTTAACTTTTCTGAAAGTAGAGAAATTCATGATCTACTCCTTAAAAACTTTCCGTTGACAATAGTTTGTTCATTGTCACATATATCTAAATCAAATTTTTTTCTTCTTCTCTTTAAATTCATTCCAATTACTTTGAAATCATCTGATATCCTATTGTGAAAAGTAACGGGTGTACTAGAATAAATGTACCTCTCAATTTTTTTGGAATATATCGCTGAAATTACGACACGGATATTTAAGTTTTTTTTTTCGAAATATAGCTCGTGCGATTCTCTTCAAAAGCTTATCAAAAGAACTGTTCCAACAAATAACTACTGAATTATATCTGATCAACTCGATTGTGCTCAAAAATGATACATTTTTAAGAAATGATGAATTCCATTTTTCTAGAAAATCATACGTAAGTAACTCAATTCTAATGCAGGTTTTCTGTGTTTTTGGATGCGCTCTTTGTAACTGTATGGAAAAGATGATGTTCATGCGCTATTTCGATGCTCCAACAGTCGATATTCTACGAAACATGAGTTGGAATCATTGATTGTTCTTGTTGTACATTTCAGAAGAACACTTTCCAACATTCTGCTTGTAGCGATATAATGGATACAACGTTTTCCTTCAACATAAAGGTTAACATGATCGTCAAATAATTTTTCATTTATGAGAAAAAAAAGACCGAAATTGCGATGAACTTATATCGAAGCTGCTCAGAAAGCGGATGAAAGGAAATAAAGATAAGGCTCTTTTGGAGTAGATGCATAACATGCCAGAACAGATATTCGTTAACACAGTAGAAGTTCTTATGGACTAAAAAATGGTCTATTCATTCTTTTTATATGGGACTGAAAAGAGCGGTGCAAAATCATTAATATGGAAATGATACTAAATTGAAAGTGTACCGCTTTGAAACAATGTTGTTAAATTGGTATTCACAGGTAAGCTGGTTAGTTCTAGTAAACATATTCAACTCTAACCAGTGTTTTTTTGTGATAAATCCGATATCTCAATCTTTTTCTTCAATTTAATATATACAGATACAGAAAAGCAAGTATTTTTAATTTTTCTATATTGTCTCGTGCACCCTCATTTAACATAATACGTTTTGTTTGTATTGCTGTGCTCTCTGAACCAACAGAGAATACTAAAAGACAACAGAATAATGTATAAAACTATTTTTTCTTCTGCCATCAAAAGTTCCATTCAATCTGATGGAGCTATTAAATGAAAAGTATTATAATGACTTTTGTTTATGGACATTATTCAAACATTTAACTTGACTCGTGTCGGATATTGTTAACTAGAATAAATTTCTTATGTTTTTCAATAAATGGTTCAAGTTTTGGTTTAATTAGATCATTACCATTTCGAACTGAGTTTCTTCTTCTAAACGAAAACAAATTTCTTTCGTAATCAGTTTCTCAAGTTATTCTATCGCTGTTATCCATAATTTATTGATTAATTCAAATGTTTTGCTCTTTTTCTGTTATCTAATTTGATCAAAAATATCGAACAATAAATGATAGAATTTTTCTAATTTTTGTATTTGATCGAGAAGTTTATTTTGTGATCGACAGATATTTCATCGATATTTGGGTGTGGATGAAGTAAAGGCATCCACACCCACACCCTATTAGAATGTTCATTGGTGGAGATACTCAATTGTCAACTAAACTCGATTTTTGTGTCATGTCTGTAGCAAACGACTATTTGTTGGAAATTCACAATGTTGACGAAGGAGTATTTTTTTTCGACTGAAACTTTCTTTTGAGCTCAATATAAGCTCAAATGGGAAGTTACAAGTCAAATAGTTCTTTTGTGAGCGAAATAGAATGCATATATTAAGAAAGCCTTCGAAAAATAGCAGTAACATTCGATCTAATGAGCACTCACTGTTGCTATTGAAATACGCTTTCATCATCTGGAAAAAAAACAGTTCTCGCTTCAAAATCATCATTTTGTGTGACCAATTGAGAATGAGCAAAACTTTATAATAACATTTGAATTAAAATCGTATTATTCTTCGATCTTGAGATTGATTTCACTGGCTAAAGTCGAAAGCAAAAGTGTCGAAAAGAGATGTTGTACTGTTCGAACTTATGAACGTTAAACATCGGAATAAAATTATTTTAACAATTTGACGAAAGATAATAGTAATAGTCTAAAGCTATATTTATGCTAAATGAACAAGTAATAACTGATTTCAATCAATCACCTGGTTATCCAATGCACTAGCTATTAAAATATTTTGAAAAACTTTGGATAAGTGATCTTGCTTTATAGAACGTGTCTAGATGCTATACACAAACAAAGTTTTAAACTTGTTGTCTTTCTTTTAAAAGATTTAGTTCGGGTACAATGTATTAGTACTCTGTATAATCAATATAATAATACTGTTATCAATGAATCGGTGTAATACTAATTGATTTATTCATTTATCTATGTTACTTCATTATTCTCTGTTTTTTTTCCTTTACTATACTCATACATCGTCTTTCGATCAAGTTCAGATACACCCTGAAGATTGTTATGACACAAAAATAAAAGAATTTTTTTTTTCATTTGTATGCTGATTATTTTTTCTAATCTCATCATTGTTTCATATGTTGTCCAACCACAAGAGTTTATTCAAACTATGAATTATTGTGTCATCACTAACGATAATATTAGTGTATTTAATCTAAACCATATTACATAATTGATCATAAATGATGATGAAATAGAGATACATCTATTGATCAAATATGAATTAAATTCTTCGAAAAAAAAAGACACACAATACTATTGATTCCACCTTTTGTATTGTCTTGTTTTTGTTTGATACTTATTCAGTCTTTTTGCTTTCTTTCTTTCACTCATTATCGAAGCAGACTGATAGAGGAGGGATCATCTGTTACTTTTATACCTCATTACACGATCTCTAAATAAACTAATCCGAGCTGGCTGTCGCATACATTTATTCGTTGCGTTCTTGTCCCGACGTTTGTAAGTTTGCATGTATTGTTCACACACATATAGTAAACAGGAATATTCATTCAGTAAAAACATCAATGAATCATATCAAAGTGTATGTTATTTGATCTGAACGTGTGTAATTTTGTTTTGTCTGTTGTCGAACAATACTCAATGACGGTAACATACGCCTGCCATCAATAATGATGACAGATCACATTGTTTTGAAAGTGCCATTATGAAAGCAGTATCAATCTGGTGGCTACTTATTGTAGTCAATAAAATTATCTATCTTGCCAATGCTTATTGGCTTACAGGTGAGAAAAAAAAAGAGTGTGAAAGTAATTGATGTTTTTGAAAATATGTATATATATATATTTATTTAAAAGGAAATCTTTGTTGGTCAATGCCATGTTTAAATGGGGGTTCATGTTTTGGATCAGCATATACTTATCTTTGTATATGTCCAATTAATTATACTGGAGCTTTATGTGAAAAACGACTCGGTAAAAATAATTAAAAATTTATTTATTTATGGTTTTGTGATTTGTAATTTTACATATATATATATATATGTATAATAGGTATTTGTCAAGAAAATCCATGTGGTAATCGAGGTTTATGTATTGAAAAAAATTTAACATCATTTGAATGTCGATGTTATTTTGATTATATGGGTCCAACATGTGAGGAACATGTCTCAAAAACTGTTCCAAATATATGGTCATGTAAGTATAGAAAAAAAAAATCATGTTTTTTTTTTAATTATTACTATTATTATAATATCATTGTAGCACTTTTACCTGCACATACAAGAATTTTATTTGATATGTTAAAAGAAGCATATCGTGCAAAACCAAAACAGAAATCATCCATCAATTCAGGAAATGATCACATCGATTTTATTGGTTTATTAAATGCAAATGAATCAATTCGTACTACTTCCATACCAATGACATCAACATCCATCGAGCCTAATTTAATAACTCATCAAAATGAACTAACGTCAACAGAACATGTTATACAAGCTAAAAATATTCGACTTGAAAGAATCTTTCCCAATATGAATATTGCATCAACAGTAGAAATGAATACATATGAATTTACTGAAGAATCATTTCCATACGATTATTCAACAACATTCTTAACAAATTCTGAAATAGATATAACATCTACTCCTATGATTATAGATAATATGACAACAACAGAAATTGAACAAATTCAACCAACATCTTTAAATCCTATTGAAGATCAAGACTCTATTAATGTTACAGAACAATTAGACACAATCATAACTTCAACATCAATGGATTGGTTGAATAATAATTATAATATCATCGATGATATAACAACAGAAAATTCATTTGAACAAACAAAAAGTTTTACAGAATTCATTGATATAACTACAATTGAACCAATGGATTATACTTCTTCGAATGCCGATGTAACAATTGATGATTATGATGCATCCTATACATCAGATCAAATGATTACTTCATCTATCAATACATCTGAACTACCATCATCTACACAAACAACTACGATTATTCCAACTACACATAGTCAATTTCTTTATAAATTATGTCGACAAATTTTATCACATCTTTTACCTAACACATCATCATCAACTGTTACTGCATCTACTTTACCATTAACATCACATTCATCATCTAAAAGTGATCATACAACTGATAAATTTCTGTCTTGGATAAGTAAATATCTCAGTTCATCTAAAAGTACAAGTACATCATCAACTGTACCATCATTATTTATCAATGATATTCGAACATCATCAATTCCATTACAACGGATAGATATGGATGATGTACTTCATCATATGAATAATAATAAGAACATTAATAATGAACAATGATTATAATCATACATATATATTATTAAAATTACCATTTGTAGAGAACAGTTTGTTCAATTAAATCATTTTTCTTTTTTTTGTTATTGTGAGAGATATTGTTTAGCCAAATAAATTTTATTCGCTTGTCTTTTAAACACATATTTGTTAAAAATGTATGAATCACTTTTCTTTTCATTTTACAAAATGACTAAGAACTCCGAGAAAGTAAGTACATTATCGTTCCCATTTCATGCGTTCGATAAAATGTTAATACAAATGAATAATCATTGATCATGAACGATTTAGTACTTACGTCAATAATGCAAAAGAAAAAGAGATCAATGAAATATAATTAATTTTAAAATATTAATCAATAGAAATTAAATCAAATTTTTTATATAAAATATAAAGCGTTGGAGAAAAGCTTTAACCATGCCTTGGCTTCGAAAAAATAATCTTTTTATTTCGTGACGACTTATCAATATTGTTGTGAGTAGGTGTGAGTGTGACAATATTTGTATTAAGTAGGTGGTACTCGCCCTCAAATCAGCATATTGAAGTAGAGACGGATAATAGCCCGACACCCATTAATCGAAATCGTTTTTGTGACCTTTTTACTGATGGGACACTCGTTCTAAAGATGCCCGATACTGTTATTACTGTTTAATGTATATCTTTCTCTCTAAGACAATATAATGGAGAGATAAAGTTTTTTTTTTTTTACTTTCTTATAAGTACTTAAACAATCTACATTTTGTTAATCAAGTTGTTTTTAGAAAGATCTTTAGTAATCTTTAATAGTAATTTAATTATTCCTAATCCTAAAAAGTTAAATCTTCCTTTCAAGAGACCTTATGATAATTGATATAAAAAAATGTAAAAAAATCGCCATATTCAACAAAAAACTTGTCAGGTTATGATAGTATGATAGACTATAGATTAGAAAAAAAAAAGTCATCCTTGAATAGAATATAGAAGAATCAAAAGAAAGAAATTTTTCGCCCATAAGTAGGCTTCATGATCTTTAGAATGTTCTAAAATTTTTAGTCAAAACGAATATTTCCATCTCTCGAGATATAGCACATTGAAAAAAAAGTTGATTTTATAAAATGCCATCGTTTTGTTTTTTTTTTTATCTTGGCAAAAAAGCATCCATTTTGGTTGAAAAATTCAGAGCATTCTAAGGATCATGAAATCTACTTATGGAAAAAATCTCAGATCAAATATCTTTTCTTTTGATTTTTTTATGGAGTCAAATATGCCCTTTCCGGGAATATTTAATAACTCGACAAGAAGAACAAGATACTATTTTTGTGATAGTATGAACATAGTGAAGGTTCATAATCGTTATTTTTATGATCAGCTGCCACCTATTGTCAAAAATGATCCCCCCCCCCCCTCCGGTTTTCAGGTTTAATAATAGCATGAAAAAAAAATTTCTGATAGGTTGTAAGTCTTATTAAATAGTTTTGTGGTGACGTAAGCGTGTGTAGGTGTAAGATAAAAAAATAATAATAATCATAGCCTGATGTTAAATCCACTTTACTTTGTAATATACATATATAAATGAAACAAAAATAGAATTCTGTATTTAAAAAAGATTTATTTAAGCGTCAATCACTGCCATATATAAGAGTACCTGGAAAACAGTACAAAAAAAAATGAACTTCTACTATACATTTATTTTCTTTGGTTTACTTTTATTATTTTCAACTACAACTATAGCCTATCCAAATTATCAACATAATGATCCATATGAAGAAGAATATTCAATGTCAAGAATGATTGAACCTGAAATATCAAATATAAATGATGATACTTGGGAAAACTTTTTATTTCTCAACGGTAAGAAATTTAACTAAGCGCGTAGTTTATTTTTGAATTTTTTTAAATAATACAAAATAAAAAAGCTAACAAATGATAAATGAATATTTTCTTTCGGATGAATTACGTTATTTTATTAAAACACTTCTTATTAAAACAATCATGTATGAACTTGATTGGCATATAGTTATTCAATATCTTATTTATTTAATAAATAATGAAGATAAACATCGTGATATAAAATTAATATCAGATCTTTTTCAATTATTATTATCAGTTATTGATATAAATTCAAATGAACAATCAATGGAATATTTTTCAAATGAAAAAAATCAATTAATTCAAGTTTTTCAACTTATTCTTTCATTTCTTAATCAAATATCTACAATAAATTTAGATAAATCAAAAACAAAATTTTATATACCATCATTATCATTTGAAAATGAAATAGATAATATAAATTTTTTAATTTATAGAACTATTCGATATATGATAATAAATCTTTTAAATAAATAATTAAATTAATATTTTTAAAATTTTTTTTTGAATAAAACTAAATTATTATATTATTATTTTAGAACGAATACGACGTGGTTGGGGTAGTGGTCGACGATAATCAGTATTGTGGATAGTAATTCTTGAATTTCTGTAAAAACATTCTTAATTAATAAAATAAAATAATATTATCCACGATAAAAAAAATAATCATAATAAATCATGTAATTGTATATTCGTATCATTTATGTTAAACCTTCTTTCTCTCTCTCTCTCTATATATATATACATATATGTGTTGTTTTATTAATTAAGTTATAAATGAAATTAACATATAAAATATAATAATATATCTTGTTTTTGAATTCGTAAACAAGAATATTTTTATCAATTAATTTGTGACTAAGGTTACATGATGATAGAATATATTAATTATAATTCATCATCATACACGCTATGTTTGAAATGACAGCTATATTAAATAAATATTTCTAATGAAATAGAACTAAAGAAAAAGTATGCGTTTTGTCATGTAACACAAATAAAAGAGATTCAATATTATTATTTGTTTATTGCGTAGATCATTTTGTATGTAAAATGACATATTTCTTGTTCAAAAATGCTTCCTATATATCATGAAAGAATTAAGTAATTATGATATTGTGACATAAAAATAATAAGATAGCTTATAGACATTCTCTTCTCTTTCCGAATATTAAAATCAAAACTTTTTAGACTTTCCTTGACAACATAGCTTCGAGGCGTTCTCTATGAAATGCAACGCTCTTTGTCGTTTGTTAGTACTCTTATTAAATCGATCACTTTAATTGAAGAAAAACAACAGTTCTGATGTATGCAGGAAAGTTTCTTTTGCGTTTTTCTTAAAATCAATTTTTTTAACAAGAAAAATATGCTTGTTTTTTTTTGCTCAAATTTACGAAATTCGGCACCCTTTGAAAAGTTAAGATCATTGGAAAAACACGCTTTGAAATAATGCTTCTCCTAAGTGATAGAAATGATGTTTTGTGAAAGCGAAAAAAAAAATACTTGTACTACAAATTGATTCTAGTTGTGATAAAAGAACTGTAGCTCAAAAAACAGATGAAGGACAAAGTTTTACAGAAGAGAATAGTTCTGGTCATTTTGGGACTTGATAGCTTTATACCTTCCTCAAGGAAGCGTCTGAGAATTCGAAGTCTATGATAACTTTTGCTCTATCTATCGAAGTCTAGCTGTCTTGAATATAAGAAAACTTTCTATATTGCACACTTTTCAGTTTGACGAAGCGGTTTTTGCTGGACTGGAACCTATGTATGATGGACACCATTTTTTTAATGTTCGGACAGAATGGTCTGAATCATTTAATCTGTGGTTTAAAACTATCGAGTTTGTTGAAATGAATTCTTTCATTCTTTTTTTCTTTCAACTATTGAGATGCTAATCAACGATTTATGGAGTCTGATTCAAGTTGATGAAAACAATCACAATATCTCTTTGGAAGAAAACCTACTAATATTGCCTGAATCATTGGAAATTATGAGAAGTTTTTATCTTTTTGTAGATCGCTTCCTATGTAAAAACCAAAGATTTTGTCAATTTTTGTGCCTTTTGACATACATTCAATAAATTAGATTTTACATACTTGTATCCGATCCTCAATAAAAATTAGCTAACTGTATCAAAGATGATTTCAAAACCTGTCGATTCCTAGAGATATATTGTACTAATAAACTAAAATATGTTTATAATTTTAAGTTCCAGAAAGATTGGTTATTTTCGTTGATTTTAAGATACTGAAAAAAAAATTAGTTTTCATATGTTCTGTAATATTTAAAAGAGAAACGAAGAGTATAGATCGAAAGAAAACAATGTAAAAGACGATAGTCTTACATGTTATGATTCTTTTTTTTTTTGCTTTGTACAAAAGAACCAATTAGAAAAAAAAGAAGCATAGAAAAATGTATCCTAAGAAGGTTATATTGGCATTTTAAGTTGCTATATAATGACTATAAATATGTATAGAGTCGAATTATTGTTTAATAGTACTTTCAAATGTATTTTAAATGAGTGTAGATGAAACTATCCAAGTTGTTATGTTATTCTTTTCGATACTTTAAAAGAATAAGTGTTTCTTTTTTGCTTATGAATCGATACTATTCAGATTCGGATGATGCATATTATGTTACTCGTCCACAATCGGATAATATACATGCATCTGGTTGGCAATCACCATTACCAACAACTGATGGAATATCATCACCATCATCATCAATAACACGTATTGTTGTTGAATGTCCATTTGGATCAAAAAAATGTAATTATTCAATTGATAAATCACAACGTGGTCGTTTAATTGTTACTGTACGTCGTCGACATACATTTAAATCTGATTATTTTTCATTAAATAATAAAAATAATATAGCTATTCAAACATTTACTATTCCATATGATGCTGATATTGATCATTTAAAATCTTATGTTGAACGATATACAAATCGTTTAATTATTGAAATTCCTCGTTTATCTTCATCATATATAAATAATAATCATACATATAGACATTTAATTCATTCACCTAATATATTAACATCATCAATAGGTGCTTCTCAATTAATATATGATGATATTAAACCTAATAGAAAATTTTTTCATAATAATGAAAAATTAGAATATCTTATTGATTGTCATGGTTATACAGCTGATGAACTTGATGTATTTATTCAAGATCAAAATTTAATTGTTCATGGTCAAACTAAACAAATAAGATCAGATGATCCAACACAAGAAAATATATTAAAAAAATTTTCACGTAAAATTTCATTACCATATACAGTTGATTTATCAAAAGTTATATCATATTTAAAAAATGGTCAATTACGAATTGAAGCACCACTTAAACGTGAATTTTATTCTAATAATACTGAAATTCTTTTACCTGAATCTCAATTAACAACAATACCAAATAGAACATTTGTTGAATATAATCGAATTCAATCACCTATTTCAAGTAATCGACAACATGAATATGTAAATCATCGTCGAAAATATGATCGTAATAATATTCATCGACCATCAAGTCCAATGCGACGAGTATATTCAACTGAATATCTTAATTATCCACTTTATAGATCATCGGAAGATATGAATAATGATGGTGATGATGAAGATGATTCAAGACAAGGTCAACATCGACAAACAGTTAATTATGAACGTTATATTACACGTCGACATGGTACAAGACAACCACCAATATATAGATCTACATATTCACCAACAAATCATATTGTTAGAACTACAACACATCGTAATTATCCAATGGATGAAAATATGTATTATAGGTATTAATTATTATTTAAACTGCTTATTATCATATAAAATTGTCTAATATTTATAATAATAATACAAATATTATTAATTAATATATTTTATACAAAGAATTCTAATTGAATATATTTGCATAGTATAGTCTTTTGAATTCAATATCTTTTTTTTTCTCCTCTGATATTCTTATTTATATAATATAATCATTAAAATGGATATCTTGTTTTTATTATAGTATAGAACAATACATTTGTAACTTTTTTTTAAATTTTTTTTAGTGTCTTGATAGAATTTTTTCTTTCATTTTATTCATTAATTCTTTATTTTTTTTTCTATCTTATTGTGTATGAAATACGAACGAGAAAGAAAATATCATCAACGAAAGGACCGTATTTTCTTGATCTTAATTCTATTCAAGAAACAAAGAATAATACATAAATGATATCAAGATATTTTTTGTATTTGCTTGTACACACAATAGTTTCATAAAGAAATATTTATGAATCTTTTTTGAACAATATCCACAACGATTTACATGCAATGATAACAGATTCCTTTATTTTTCTTTCGTTGAGGTCGTTCAATATGTACATGTAAATATTTACATCTGTAGAACATGTTAATTCGCATGAAACCATAGCAAAAACAATTGAAGTAACGAAATTCAAACATAAATTCCATCAACTTAGTAACATACAGATTAACAAAAAAATATTTAATGATCTTCTATTAATTGACATGTTGTTTGAAAATAGATGAAAACTCAAATTTACACTAACATGTTATGTTGGTATTATATGTTAAATCCTTGTCAAGTGTTACTATTTAAAGAGATTTTACTTAAGCCATCTTTACTTAGTTTAAAAGCCAAAGATAAATATAATTTTCTTCTATAATGTCTCGATAGTATGTACCTATCTATATATATAATATACATTTTTTTGTATCCTATCAACATTGTACTATAAAATGGTCATAATTCATTTTGCTGAATTTCAACATAGTATTAACAAAATCAACAGATGGATGATCTCATTAACAGTGAATTTTCATTGTAAAAAAGCGAAGAACGAAAAATATAATTTAATATTACTATTTCAATTTTAATTTAATCAAGACTTTTTCCAACATGAGATTAAGTCATACCTTCGAAACCAGACAAATAGACTTGTTTTATCTCAAACATTTTGTGTTATAAAATTCTATTGACATACTTTTATAAAAGTAAATCAATCGTACATTAAAGTATTAATATTGAAATAATGACTCTTATGTATATTGTTAGCTACTGCCATAATTGTAATAGTTACATACCATTTTCAATGTCAAGAACTTCAAAGAAGTTCTTTTCAAATAAAACTAATCTACTCAAACAAGTGTGTGTATCGAAAAAAACTACTTTCGTAATGGATTAATTCTTGCCGAGTAAAGAATGAAAATCTACAATTTCCTAGGAAGTAATCGTTTATTGCAGGTCTTTTATACACTTCACAAAAATACTAGACGAATATCATTTCTAATATTGTACTCAGGTTTTATATAATGAAAAGTTTCATCTTGAATATATTCTAACAATAATTCGAATTCCTCTGATTCATGATATAAGTTTCTCACTTATATGACTTCACAATAAAATAAATTTTCAGTATATATAAACCAGCCGATCTGATTCATTTCTAATACATCGATCATATGCATCAAAGAGATTTTCCAATTAAAAAAAAAAAACTTGTACGATAAAAGTATATTTCTTGATGCATAATGAAAATTTACAGATAATTTCGAACAGATCAAATTAGTTCTTGGTATAAAAATTATTTTAATCGACTAAATGTAACTAATTTGATATATTTCTTTAATGATTCAAAACTGATTAAAAAAAAATAATTATGATGAAAAATTTTTTGTTTTTATTTTTGATATTATTAATTAGATTCAGAAATTTGAATACAAATGCTAATCAAAATTTTCATTGAATATAAATTGACGAAATATTTTTACTTTTTTCTATAGATTACTTTTATTCACAATTCAATTATAGCATTAATTTTATTTAATTTAATATTAGAATAGAATATGCATAGAAAAAAAAAACAAAAGAAATATATTCAAAATTAAACTGTTGTCTGACATTTATTTAAGAATTTGATAGAATACAAAAGAAAAAAACAACAACAAAGAACAACAGAAATAAAAGTATAAGAATATATTCTTCATTTTCTTTTAAGAATTATACTAAACATTTAATGATATTCTCTTATTTCATCGTTAATAAAAATAAAACTTGAACTAAAAGATAAAATCTTTTATATCAATTGATAGCACAATTGGTTAAACTCTTTATTTTTTCAAGAATTCTGAAAACAAAAACAAAAAATATCAATCGTCCATTTTCTATTTTTATACCTTATCATTGTTTATCTTTGGTCTTGAATTAAGTTTCATTTTAGGTTCAAGTGGTGATCGTTGATTTAATAAATTACCCCATTTAGTATCATAAGAATCTACACTAAAAAATGGATGTGCTTTCAATTGAGTCATTCCACCTGTTTCTTCACTACCAAGTCGTTCTGCTGGTTCCGAACGCTAGTATGAAATAACAAAACATCTTCTTACTCATATGAAGAATTTGTATAAAAATACTTACCACAAGTTTTTGTATAAGATCACCAATAATATTTGAAAAATCATCAGGTAATTTATAAGCAACACGAACAACAGCATTGAAAATATCATATTCATGACTAAACTAATTCAAAAGGAATTTTTTTTTATCTATTAAATGAAAAATTTCTTACTAGCCATGAAATAAATGTTTACCAGTAGCCATTTGATAAATAACACAACCAAGTGACCAAAAATCTGATCTAAAATCAATAGTAAAAATATTTTCATAATCAAATGATTATTTGTTAACAAACCCAATATGAATTGGACCATGTTGAAGAATTTCTGGTGCTACAAATTGAGCTGTACCAACGAATGAATTCTTTCGTTGTATTAATATGTTTTCACTATTTTGACTTTCATTATTATTTATTTGAGATATTTCATTTTGATCCATAATAACACCAGAACCAAAATCAGTTAATTGAATATGCATATCATCAGTTAAAAGAATATTTTCAGGCTTTAACAAAAACACAAAAAAATTTATTATTATTATTATTTTTTTTTTGCTTTACTTTCAAATCACGATGAATTATATGTCGAATATGTAATTGTTCAAGTGCTTCAATAAGTTCAGCAGCATAGAATCGTACAATATTTTCTTCAAAATGACCGGCATCAGTTATATATTGTAAAAGATCACCATTTGAACAATAAGTGAGACCAAAATCTAAATATAAAATATAATAAGATAAAAATAAATTATTTAATACTTACAAAGTGTACTTTCATTTTGAAATGTACAATATAATTTAACTGCATAATCACAATCATTTAATCGTGCTAGAATTTCTTTTTCTCGAAAAACTTGTGGAATTTTTTTTAATCGTTTTATTAAATCTTTATTAACTGCTTTAACTAAATCAAATATGAAATTTAATATAAAAAGATGAAAACAAATTCATACTTGCTAATTCACGATTTGTTGCTGTTTCAATAGCAAAAAATACCTAAATGATAATAAATAAATAAATAAAATGTAATATCGTTTTTCTTCTTCTTCTTACTGTTGAATATGAACCAGTACCAATTTCTTTAATAAATTTAAAATCTTTTATTGATTTTTTTGGAATATTTGATGAAGAAGAATTTGTTGCCATTGAAAAATTTTCCTGTGTATTTGAAATATTATTTCAAAATTACATATATGTCGGAGTAGAAATCGAAATAACAGGCGATTTTAAGTTGCACTAGTAGAAGTTAAAATTTTAATTTCTACTATAGGAGAATTTTAAATTCTACTAAACTTATACTATGGAAGTATGCGAATTTATCCTAGAATAGAAAATAAAATTAACATTTATTTTAATTATACAATATGTCAAACGAAAAGAATAAAAACAGATTTTGGATATTTAATTTCAATTCTTCGCGTCAGTATCAAAAGAAAAAACACTTCAATATAGAACTATTTTATTCGAAATTTGATAAACATAGAGAATCTTTAGGGAAAAATTTTCTTTCAAAATGTTTATCACACAAGTTGGTTACAATGACATCATATTGGTATAAAAGATGGTTAGAGTGAAACTCAGTTTAAATTCTAAATCAATAAACACGTTAAATTAGTTACTATTGGCGAATTACAAGTTGATTTTTGCATTAAATCAAATAATCTAGTGATCACATACAGGTTAATTTCATTTTCTATTCTAGAAGAAATTCGCATACTTCTATAGTATAAGTTTCTAGTAGAATTTTAAATTCTACTGTAGTAGAAATTAAAATTGTAACTTCTACTAGTAGAATTTTAATTTCTACTCCGACATATATAGAAAAAAAAACAAACAATAGTTTTTATTGGTTTTTATTTAGAACCAATGAAAATATTCAATATAAAAGATAGCATCATCATCGTAAAAATAGAGAGGGGAGTGCTTTTAGTCCTTGATCAAATTATTTGTTTCTAAAATTTCGATACATCATGACATCGGAAACGACAACAACATTAAAAGAACTTAAAACTAATCTTCTTAATTCTTATCGAAAAGAATTTTTAAATGATGAACCAACTATATGTGCATTTGCACCTGGTCGTGTTAATTTAATTGGTGAACATGTTGATTATAATGATGGATTTGTTTTTCCTATGGCTATACCACTTGGTACAATGATTATTGGTAAAGCATTAGATGATTCAACTAATAATAAATGTTATATTCGAACATTATCAAGTAAATATTAATTATTTATTCAATGGACAAATTTAGAAATGGAATGATAATGATGATGATGATCGCTTCCTTTATCTTACGAAATTGGTTTTGATTTTCTCAATAGAAAAGATTCAAAAAAAAAAATTAACTGGTATCATCGTTAATGAACTTGAAAATATACATGTTTTTTTGATCCTATATAATCACTACCCTTTATTCTGAATTGTCCTCATTTACCGAAATTTTAGACTTACTTAATAAGAATGATTGATTGTTTTTTTTTTTGTTTTATTTTAAAAGATGATGTGGATGAACCGAAATCAATTGAACTTGATTTAACAAAAGAAATCTCACGATTTGAATCACCTAAATGGGCTAATTATGTTGTTGGTGTACTTGCTCTTTTTTTGGAACGTACAAAACCAAATAAAAAACAACCATTTCGAATAATTATTGCAACATCTGTACCTATCGGTGGTGGTCTTAGTTCATCAGCATCAGTTGAAGTAGCTATGTGCACATTTCTTGAATTACTTTATCAACATTCTTCAATTGATTTTCAACCATTATCAAAAATTGATAAAGCTTTATTATGTTGTAAAGCAGAACAAACATATGCAAATGTACCATGTGGAATTATGGATCAATATACAGCATGTATGGCAGAAGCTGATCATGCTTTATTAATTGATTGTCGAGATAATACATCAAAATCAATTCCAATGAAAAATAAAGAAGTATGTGTTTTAGTAACAAATTCAAATGTCAAACATGAATTAGTTGCTGGTACATATGCTGAACGTGTAAAACATTGTCAAGAAGCAGCTAATATTTTAGGTAAGATTAAAGTTATTTAGTTGACTTTTTAGAATATTTAAACTTACATCTCTTATTGATTCTATCAAACGAATATATATGCATTATTCAATACTTAATATCCAATTAAGATATATGTCGATAGTAAACTTTTATTTCTATTATTTGTTTAATTTTAGGTCATAAAAAATTACGTGAAGTATCATCAATTGAAGAACTTGAAAAAGTTCGTGAAAAAATGTCATCTGTAATTTATAAACGTGCACATCATGCTATTACAGAAATAAAACGGACAGAAGCAGGAGCAAAAGCATTAATTAATAATGATTATAATGAATTTGGTCGATTGATGTATGATAGTCATGAATCACTTCGTGATGATTTTGAAGTATCATGTGAAGAATTAGATGAACTTGTTGAATTAGCACGTTCTGTTGATGGTGTATATGGTTCACGAATGACTGGTGGTGGATTTGGTAAATAAATTTTTATTATCTAGTTATGATTGATTTTCTTTTTCTTTATTAGGTGGTTGTACGGTAACATTAGTAAAAAAATCATCAGTTGAAAAATGTATTGATACAATTAAAAAAGGTTACAAGGGTAAAGCAAGTTTTTATGAATTTGAACCAAGTAATGGAACATGCTCAATTGATTTAAAAAAAGATTAATAAAAAATAAAAACAGATAGTATCTTGTTTTTTTTTTCAAATATAGTTTGCATGTTTTATATTCATTTTGTTTTAAATGTTATGTCATATGGGTTTTGAACAAGATAAATAAAAATATAGAATTATATTACAGATAACATTTTCATATTGACTTTTTTTTTTTGTTTTTCTTGATTTATAATAATGATTGATGAAACATTAAAACATAAATATGAAATAAATGAAAATAATCAATCATAATATTTTAATAAATAAAAAATTTAAAGTAAACTAAAGATTAGTTTATATTAAATACAAGCTTACTTAGTACAATGTTGTTTTATTATTGAATGAAAACAATTTATAAACATAAAATAATGTTTTTTTAGTGATTCATATTCGAATAAAAATGTATAATAATTTTAGAACATTGAAAAAAAAAAGAAATGTCTGTTTATCAGATAATTAGTCGAGTCTTTTTAATAACAGCATGCCGTTATATTTATATCGAAAGAGAGAAAGAATAAGAAAGGAACTTATTTTTGTAATGATATGAATGTCTTTATCTACACATCGACAGAGGAACAAAAAAAAAGAAAAGTTTTGAATTACATATACTTCATTTAAGTATAACGTTCATCTGTTGTTGTCTGCACACTTAGACTTTTTGTCTATTCTTATCATAAACGTGTTTATTTCTTTACTAATCATTTCTTAACAACGATCGGACAGACATTGCAGACTAATAGCATATATTCTTTAAATCATGAGTCGTATATTATTATTTCATTTTGTACTATTAATTATTTCAATTACGCTTCTCATATTTGGTATAAGTACACCAAGATGGCTTATTTATCTCAATGAGAATACAACTGGTACTATCAATGAATATTCAAAAGGAATTCTTATAATTTGTCATCGATTTTATCGTTCCTACAATGTAGATCAATATTCAATTATGAATAATCTGACAAATAATAATAATTATATATACAACAATATTTATATATGTTTTAATCGTTTATATAAATGGTATAATTCATCAATAAGTGGACCGGAACTATTGAGTAAGTTAACAATACATAGATAACCATTAAAAAACTAAATATTCTTCAATAATGTTTACGATTTTCTTTCTTTTAAACAGAACAGATTGTATTAAAAAGAAAAAGAAATGATATGTAATCGAAAGTACAGATAACTAAATAGTCTTTAAATACTTTAGGATGTTTTGTAAAATAAAAAAAGAAGTGACCAGTATTAATATTGAAAAGAACATTTCAATCAATACTGTATAGTAAAATGTTACGTTATTTTATATCTAATTTAATTAGAAATAAAATTACATTACATCGATCATAAATTCAAAAATTCACGACTTAAGTTTTTGTTTCTCTATAAGTTATCTACATGAAAGATTCAAATATACATGTATCATTATGAAATTTTCCTTGTTTTTTTTTGTTTTATAATAGATTATCACAAAGTAATAATTACTATATCATGTAGTTGTATAGTCATGGCTATCGTTTCTTTACTTCTGACTCAATTTATTAATACAGAAAGATCTTTTTATAAAATATATCGTTCGAAACGTATAATAGTTAATTGTTTACTAATTACTAATATTCTTACTAGTATGTAAATTGCTTTTAAATTATAATTTTTTTCATATTGAAAAAATTTATTTCTTCTGTTTTCTTTTTCAAAAGGTGTATTAACATTGATTATATTAGCATTATTTTTTGGTTTTGAACATCTTCAAAATATGATTAATTATGGTTCTTCATTTTGGTCATTTTTAACAGGCACATGTTGTATATTTCTTTGTTGTATTCTCATAGGAATTTATTGCATTGATATAGAGTGTGAATTTCATTCTTATAGACACGAATCAGTAGTAACACTCTGTTAAAGTTCATTGTAATTGTACTTGTCGTTGTTTTTTATTTCCAAAAAGGAAAAAACCAATAATAAAAATAATAAAAGTGCAATACACGACATTTTTTTTTTAATGTTCTTTTATTTTGACGTCAACAGTCGTTTCCTATGAGTTAAAGACTCGACAAGACACATAGAGTAACGCACGTGTGGATTTCAATTACCATTGAGGATACAAAGAAAAGAAAAAGAAAACATACTTTTTTTTCAGGTATTACATCACTCAACATCACAGAAAAAAAGCAATTACAAACAAAAGTGTGCCCTCAATCATAACAACAAACTAGGAAGTAAATCCATCACTTTGCGTAAGAAGTATTTTGTGTTTTTGCACGAGACAATTTATAGAAACCAATGTCTGCAATGTAAGTGTAACTTCTGACAAATTCAAATGTTATTTTATCTTGTCCATTTAGTAATATCGAGCAAATTGATAATAAAAACATCGTTTTTAAATTTTCTAATGGTTCATTGAAAGTAACCATTCGACAAGGTGATATAAGTAAAGAAATATGTGATGCTATTGTTAATCCAACAAGAGTGTCAATGCATCCTAATGGTGGATTGGATACAATAATGCATAACGTGATGGGTAAACTTTTTGCTGATCAAGTAAATGCAGTTAGCCAAGAGATGCAAGAAAATGCATGTCCTGTTGGACAATCAAGAATATTTGTTGCAAAAAATAGTCAAAATCCAAATGTGGCTCGTTTTGTTATAAACACTGTTGGTCCAGTTTATCATCATGAAGAAAAAGAAAAAGCTGCTTTTCTTTTACAATCATGTTATTCAACATCATTACAGTTAGCTAATCTATATTCATTAACATCTATTGCTTATCCTGCTATATCATGTGGAGCAAATCATTTTCCTTCACAAGAAGCAGCACAGGTTGCTATTGAATCAGTGAGACAGTATTCATGTAATGTTAACGATGTTCGATTTGTATTATATGAACGTCCAATCTATGATGCTTTTGTTAAAGAATGGACTGACTATGCAGAAAAAATCAATCAAGCAGCTACTACTACCACAACAACAACTATTGATGAAAGAAGTCGATTTCGAATAGCATCACGATCATCATTTGATTCGATTCGTGATTGTATTCTTTGTAATGAACAACAATTACCAGCTGATCGTAAACATTTATGTATTAAATGTTCAGAGTTAACACGTTCGATGATATTCGATAGATTTTTACAAAGACTATGTATTGCTGCTGAAACTTCACTTGATGAACTTGAAAAAGCATGTAAATTGTTAAAACCAATATTAGATTATTATCCACTTATATATACACCAATACAAAGATTTGATCAAAGTATTCATAAACCTGATGCTGCCGCTGAATATTTTGTACAAAATCATTGTGATAAACAATTTCGTAATTCGATGCCAGTAGCTATTGTTGGTGATGGAAATTGTTTCTATAATACATTTCTTAAGTTAAGTGGTGCTGGTGCAACAACTGAAGCATCAGCAGTGACACCAGTTGAACTACGAGCTCGAAATGTAGTTGAACTTGTTCTTCATAAAAATGAGTATACAACTAAATATGAATCCTTGGAAATGATTCTTGATAGTTTTGAAGATTACGTTCGAAAAGAAATGGTACATGATACACATTTTACATCTATTTGGGATCTTTTAAGTATACCAACTGTACTTGATATTGATGTTATAAGTGTTTATCCTAAAGTTAATGGTGATGAGGATATAAATTACGAAACACTTAATGGTAAACGTTTTAGTCCATTAATAAGTAAACAGACAATAAATGATAAACAATCAAAAATAACAAAGCTAACAGCAGTCAGCGATGTAAAACTTCTTTTTTCAAATTTCAACAAATTGTTGAAGATTGGGAATAAGAAACAAGATTGGATGCCTAATCATTTTGTACCACTTCTCAGTTTGAGATAAGAAAAATGTAATGTGTACTTCAAGAATAGAATTAAATATTCTTAACTTTATTTCTGTTTTAAATGTCTTGATTAATTCTGAAGTCATACTTTTTGTGATTTAGAAACGAAATCTATTTCAATTAGTTGTTTGCAATTTTATTTATAAACGTTCGATTGATTGATATTTTATTCTTTATTAGTAACGGCTATTGTACGAAATTTTCTATGAAAATAGTTCAATAGGATATGAAAGTCAGAAATAATTTTGATCAACCAAAAATAAATAGGTTCATTATATAAAATAAATATGTTGCTATATATTTCAAACTTTTCGTGAAATGCACATGTATTTTTCGAAGAAAATATAGTAAGTGTAAGTTTAAATAGAAGTTTTTGCGGTTCTTCCAAATCTTAAGAAGAGAGAGTTAATGGTGGTTCGATAGACCTTTATATCAACGGGCGGGACGAGAAGAGAAACCAACGAGCATTTTATATGTTTTCCTAGTAGCGAAGAAGACTCGTCCATGACAAGAGAACGTAGATCATTCTTGAACTATAGAATCTTTCAAAAGATTTCTACTTTAGAGTCTTACTGTTCTGAATATTCTAAGTCTTAATATTTTATGTAGAGAAAAGATCGTATTATAGATGTTCATAAGTTAGGTGGTAATATTATTATTCTAGCAAATTCAGAAAAGGATGGACATAACAAATTATGTGAACTTATTGAAGTACTATTAATCAAAGCTCAACATTAAATATTTAAATTCTTCGAGAAAAAAGAATGATGCGCACGGAAGCTTACCGAATGGTTAAATCAATGTGTATAACTGGCTAATACGGCGATTGAATCGGCAATATGAATAATAAAATAATATTTTTTGCTTCATATGGCATGGTTCTCATATATATTATTATTAGATGAAAAGAATTTATCTATCGAAGATGTATCTGACCATTTAAATAAGTATTTTCAGTAAGACGATCTAATGAATTACTCAAATATTAATTTGAAATACAAACATTTTCCAAATGATGAAATTTCAGAGTGTCACTATCAAGTTTAATAATTGTTATAATTTTGGCTTATTGGCTTCGTATTTTTATCAATATATGAACCTGAACTATTGAGCAAGTTAAAAAAATTTCTGTACAATTCGACTACTAAACAAATATTTTTCAACGACGTTAACGTTTTTCTTTCTTTTAAAAAGAATAGATTTTCTGAATAGAAAAAGAAGAAACAAAATATAACTAAATACTCTTTGAATTTCTTAGCACATTTGGTCAATAAATAATCATTATTAATATTACGAAGAATAGTTTAGTCCAACTGTACTAAAATATTGTGCTATAAATTAGAAACAAAATTACATTTTTTCTCTCGTATTTAACATTTCATAGGTTATCTATTGAAAATTTATGACGTAAATTTGTGCTTCACTGAATTTTATCTACATGATATATAAGAATATAAGGGAATCTATAATTTCAATAGATAATATTTCAAAGATTTAAACATACATTCTTAATAATCAAATTTTATTTATTTTTTGTAGTAGATTATTACAAAGTATTATTTAGCATATTATTTGGTCATGTGTTGACTGCCATGATTTCTTTACTATTTACTTACTTTATTAATATAGCAGGATTTTTTTTTATAAATAATCCTCTTGAAACGTATAGTTAACTGTTCACCAAAAGTCATTTTTTAAAATAAATCGGTTGAAAAGAATGTTGATAATTTCTGAAAGAAAAATGATAGAGACCTATGGTTTTGGTTGTTGATTAGAGAACAGTAGGTCATATTCTAATGTAAAAAAAAAACAGGTCCCTCAATAATTACGAATTAAATGATTAAAAATTAAACTTTTCATTATAATCGATTTGTAGTTCAATGAGAAATAATCGATCGAATAATATATTAATTCGTGATTATTGAGAAAATTTCTTTTCCATAGAATGTGTGTCTTGTTGTTCTCTACTCAACAAGGAAAATTACAGGTCTCAATCACTTTTCTATCAAAAGTTATGAGTATTCTTCGAAAATAATATATTTCAGAGAATAATTATTAGTTAATTATGTTTTGACTAGTATGTAACTTGTTTTTCAATTATGATTTTTGTTTTTTTGCACATCTTCAAAATATTATTAATTATCGTTCTTAATTTCGGTCATTTGTAACAGATACATATTGTACTCTCACAGGAATTTATCATATTGATATGAAATTTGAATTTCATTCTTATCGACAGGAATCAATAGCGATATTCTATTAGAATTAATAATGATTACACTTGTTGGTTTTTTATTTCTGATCAGGAAAAAACCAACAATATAAATAATAAAGGTGAAATGCACGACATTATTTATGTTCTTTTATTTTGACTATGACAACCATTTCCTATGTATTAGATACCCAATAAGACCAATAGCGTAATGCACGTGTCGATTGATATCTCATCATTGAGGACAGTAAGAAAGAAAAAAAAAAAGTAAGTTTTTTTTTTCACGTATGACATCAAATATTGTTATGAAAGAAAATTACACATAAAAGTCTGCACTCAATAATAAAAACAAATTAGAAAGTAAATTCATCGACTTTTGCAAAAAATATTTTGTTTTTTCGTCTACACAACAATTTATAGAAGACGATGTCTGCAATGTAAGTGTAACTTCTGACAAATTCAAATGTTATTTTATTTTTTCGATTTAGTAATATCAGAAACATTGATGACAGAAGTATTCTCTTTAAATTTTCTAATGGTTCATTGGAAGTAACTATTCGACAAGGTGATATAAGTAAAGAAATATGTGATGCTATTGTTAATCCAACAAGAGTGTCAATGTATCCTAGTGGTGGATTGGATGAAATAATGCATAAAGCTATGGGAAAACTTTTTGATGATCAAGTAAGTGCAGTTAGCCAAGAGATGAAAGAAAATGCATGTCCTGTTGGACAATCAAGAATATTTGTTGCAAAAAATAGTCAAAATCCAAATGTGGCTCTTTTTGTTATAAACACTGTCGGTCCAGTTTATCAAACTGAAGAAAAAGAAAAAAGTGCTTTTCTTTTACAATCATGTTATTCAACATCATTACAGTTAGCTAATCTATATTCATTAACATCTATTGCTTATCCTGCTATATCATGTGGAGCGAATCGTTTTCCTCCACAAGAAGCAGCACAAGTTGCTATTGAATCAGTGAGACAGTATTCATGTAATGTTAAAGATGTTCGATTTGTATTATATGAACGTCCAATCTATGATGCTTTTGTTAAAGAATGGACTGACTATGCAGAAAAAATCAATCAAGCAGCTACTACTACAAGATCAACTATTGATGAAAGAAGTCGATTTCGAATAGCATCACGATCATCATTTGATTCGATTCGTGATTGTATTCTTTGTGATGAACAACAACTACCACCTGATCGTGAACATTTATGTATTAAATGTTCAGAGTTAACACGTTCGAGGATATTCGATAGATTTTTACAACGACTATGTATTGCTGCTGAAACTTCACTTCATGAACTTAAAAAGGCATGTAAATTGTTAAAACCAATATTAAATTATTATCCACTAGTATATGCACCAATACAAAAATTTGATCAAAGTATTCATAAACGTGATGTTGCTGCTGAATATTATGTACAAAATCATTGTGATAAACAATTTCGTAATTCGATGCCAGTAGCTGTTGTTGGTGATGGAAATTGTTTCTATAATACATTTCTTAAGTTAAGTGGTGCTGGTGCAACAACTGAAGCATCAGCAGTAACCTCTGTTGAACTTCGAGCTCGCAATGTGGTTGAACTTGTTCTTCGTTTGAATGAATACATAAATAAATATGCATCATTAGAAATGATTCTTGATAGTTTTGAAGATTATGTTCGAAAAGAAATGGTACATGATACACATTTTGCATCTATTTGGGATCTTTTAAGTATATCAACTGTACTTAATATTGATGTTATAAGTGTTTATCCTAAAGTTAATGGTGATGAAGATATACATTATCAACTACTTAATGGTAAACTTTTTAGTCCATTAATAAATAAACATGCAACATATGATACAAAATCAAAAATAACAACGCTAACAGGAGTCAATCATGTAAAAATTCTTTTTACAAATTGTAACAAACAGTTGAAGATTGCGAATAAGAAAGAAGATTGGATGCCTAATCATTTTGTACCACTTCTCAGTTTGAGATAAGAAAAAAGTTTTTTTTTTAATTGTTATTTTTTGTTTTTTACATGTTTTTGAACGATAAGAAAAAAATATATATTTTGTTTATTTGAAGAATAGAATTGAAGGTTCTTAACGTTATTTTTGTATATAATACTTTTGATTAATTCCGTATTTATACTTTTTGTTATATAAAAAGTATGTATATTTAAATGATTTGTTTATAGATTTAATTTATCTATTTTGAGTGAAATTTTTTGTGATAAATTTTCTATGAAAATAGTTCAATTGGATGTAAAAGCAAAAAAGCAATTATGATTAACAGGAAACCAACAGATTACTTATTATAATAAAAAGAATATATTACCATACATTTCAAGTATTTTCATGATTCGAATTTTATCCTATGTTATTATGTCTCACTCTAAGTTAAGCATAGCTGAAGACATCTGTAAGATCAAGTTGAATTCAATATCTTCATATTATTGTAATTGAAAGTTATAAATAGTGGCCAAAAGTGTACTAAACTCAAATATTATAACTATTTTGAAGTACATAAATATATTCTTTATGTTGAAGTTTATTGTTTAAACGGAGCAAAATGATATCGGTTTGTTAATTATCTACTGTTTCAAGTTCCACAACCTTTTTTTCCAATCAACTTCACCTCATTTTCAAAATCCACTTGACATGCAGATGTTTTTTTAGAAAATAAAAACATGTTGAACGAAAAACTAGAGGTAAACAAATGCAAAACTCGACATATCCAAGCCATTATGAAATTGATAGAAAGAAAGTTTAAAGTCAAAGATCAAACGATTCAATATATTCAAGACAACGTGAAAGTTGTCGAACCTAAATAATATCAATGGTCTTTTAAAAAATATTTTACTATTATCTATAGTCCTTCACAAATCGATGGGTATATCTAGTCTTGACGAATATAGTTCCTCATTAATCATTCCAATACAAAAGTTGGATGCTGAGTCGAAATAACGATTGGATATCCGTCGAAGCAGCTTAATTATATGATGATTTAAGTGATCTTAATTATCTTTTCAGCTGCTGGTTGCTAGGGTATAGGGAGAAATGGCAAAAAAAACATTGTTTTGAAATTTCACTCTCTATATTTTCCTTGAAAATATCTGTGACTTTCACACAAGTGATGGTTGTGATCTTGGTCCTGCCGAGATCGTGGCCATCTTGTCAATATTTAATTCAAATCCATGTTCCGGATATTGGATGTCGAACTCGGTTGCAGTACACTATATTGTTTTAATTGTATTCAGAACAAAAAAGAAAAATAATAAAAGTGAAAAATACTAATTAATGAATTTATTTGTTTAATAATTCATGTTGAATATCAAGAGAATATCACCGGACGAAAATGAGATAGAAAAAAAAAACAAGAAACTATGTTCTTTTTTGTTTTCTAGATTATACATCAGTTTGAAAGAAAGAAGCTAATGTATTCGATTTTTTTCTATGATTTTCAATATCTGAGTCACTTGTTTGTCTTAAACGATTTATAGTTTTTGTTTTCATTTTCGATTTATTTGTTCCAATATTATCGTTTTCGGTTGATTGTAGAAGAGATGTTGCAGTTGAAGTCAATGAACTACTTAATCGATTACAATCAATATTATTGACAGACATATTTATCATTTTAGGTGCTATGAGAATAGAATTTTTCAATGATGAATTTTTTTTGTTCAATAATTTATACTTACTTTTAACAATTCTTGCATAGATAGGTAGTTTTGGTAATGATGTTACTGATCTAGATATATTGTTATGATTAACAGTACGTAAATATTTATGATTTTGATTTGTTATTGAAAATGTTAATAGAATTTGATCATTATTAGATGATGTATTTGATGATTCAGTTAAATTAAGTTCATTTTCTGTTAAATCAGATAAAGAATTCAAACGAATTTGATAATTTATTTCATTATCTGATTTATGAATATTAAAATATTCTGTTTTGATATAGGAAAATTTTATTAATACATCAAAAAAATAAAACTAAAACTTACGTGTTGGTGATAATGAAACTAAAATATTTAAGAAAAAAATCGAAATATAATATATTAATAATTTAATGAAACAACTTACAATCAAATAATTCTGTTTTTGGTGAAATATATGTGTTATCTAAAAAAGAAATAACATATATATATAAATAGAGTCAATCATAATCAATAATAACTAACCATAATTAGGTGAATTATCATGAACAATAAAATCATCTGATGGAATAGTCGTTTTAGTTAAATAATATTTTGAATCATTCTATATAAAAATATGTTTATATTTTATTTTATTTTATTTAACTTACTAAACAACGATTTAACGATTTGTATGCTTGATGATTATTCTATTAAAAATGAAATAAAATCAGAAATTTTGTAATCTAATTTTAGTCAAAACGCATTTAATAAGATAAAATTCATATCAATTTGTTTAGTATGAACTTCTATGAGCTTAATGGTTATGAAATACATATGATCTTACGAGGGAACCACCCGAGGCGTCAAAAAGCTTTTGAGCTGAAATTTTGCCTACAAGTAGGGGATGCATAGACTAGAAAAGGCCTAAAAGGATATGGGCCCAAGTTGGGCTTTGACTGAGATATCGACTATTTACTATAATTTTCCTATAGGATCCTACTTGTCTGATAGAATCAAAGTTTTGAATTTAGGCCTCAAACTTTGTCCACACCAAGGCCCCAATCAGACAAGCTTGCCTACAAAGTTTCAGAACTCTGGGATAGACTATCTCCGAGATACTAGTATGTTAGCATAAAGACGCTTTTTTATGGATATAATGTTTCACATAGATATTTTGGCAGATTCATATCTTGGGGATAGTCTATCCAAGAGTTCTGAAACTTTGTAGGCGAGCTTGTCTGATTGGGACCTTGGTGCGGACAAAGTTTCAGACCTAAATTCAAAACTTTGATTTTATCGGACAAGTAGGATCCTATAGGAAAATTATGGTAAATAGTCGATATCTCAGTCAAATCCCAACTTGGGCCCATATCCTTTTAGGCTTTTTCTAGTCTATGCATCCCCTACTTGTGCTCAAAAGCTTTTTGACACCTCGGATGGTTCCCTCGTAAGAAAAATATTAAGCTATAGATAACACCGTATGCCGGTAAAATTATTCGGAAAGATAGAAAGATTATAATTCTAATTTCAAATATCATATATATATATAGAGAGAGAACTGTTTGGGTAGATTTAGTCCAGTTGCTTTTCTTCAATTTTAAAGTATATTTAGTTTTAGATTTTTCAATAATAATCTTTAATCTTACTCTATTATTTAAATAATTTATTATCGGATTTCTATGATTATTCTCTCCAAATGTTATAGTTTCATTAGTTTGTGTTTCATTATAATTTAATTTAAGTAATCTTTGTCTTGAACTTTCAATATGATTTGTTATTGATGATTGTTTATGTATAAGTAATGGTGCTGAAACTAATGGTTTATCATTAATAAAATTTTCTTTTCGTTTTTTATAATAATAAATAATTAATATTAATAAAATACATATAATCAATGTAATAATTAATCCAATAAGTACATATCTTTTTATTGATATTGATAAAGAAATAACTGATATAGCAACACATTTAAATGATTTATTTGAATTTGATAATAATGGTATACATTTTTCATCATATTGACATGGATAACTTTCACAAGGATATAAATCTAATTGACATTGACGACCAGTAAAACGTGGTTTTGAACAATTACATTTAAAATTTAATCCATAATTCATACATATTCCACCATGATAACATGGATGATATAATGAACAAAAATCATTCGTATGAAAATGTTCTTGAATAATTTCAAATGATAGACAATTATTATTTATATTAATAAATTCAATTAAATTATTATTATTATTTGTTTGTTGTTGAAAAAATATTATTTGATTATTTAATGTTAAATTACCTAAACAACCTTTAAAATCAATACCAATTATTAATTGTTTAAGATTATTTGAATAAATTTGTTGTAATAATATTATTTTAGTACTAAATATATGATCAAGTCGAATAAGATAATATTTATGAATATAATCTATTGAAAAATAAATATCATGCCATAAACCATCATTAATTAATGTTTGATTTAATTCTAAGAGAATTTTTTCATCAAATTCAATATTAATATAACCATTAATAATTTTTAAAATTATTGAATGAAATATTTTAGTTTTTTCATTCAAATAAATTAATTTAAATAATTGACTTTTATTTGAATATGTACGAAAACTTAATGTTATTTTCATTTGTTGTGTTATATTCATAGTTAAATTCATTTGAATTAAACTATTACCATTAAAAGTTAATGTATTTGATGAATCTAAATAAATTAATAATATTCAAACCGATCACAAACTAAGTCAGTAGAGTCTATCCGTAGAATTTTATATGATGGTTAAACTTTTCTATATTCTTTTATTGAAATGTTATAAAACTCACTTGCTTTTCATCTGACAAAAATAAATGATATTATTATGGCTAAACTTAAGTCAACCCTGTTGATTCTTGCCAATATTTTAAATCATTGAGAAATGACAATCGTTATTTTCTGTCCGGTCTGGTCCGGCCGGTAAAAAAATCTGTCCTGTCCGACCAGCAACCGACCGGGCAAATTTTACAGCCAATGTGGCAAAAATCCGAGGAAAATAAACGACCATAAAAGTATCTGTTTAAATAAAATGTTGGTGGAGATGAATTGAATATTCACATGCAGAAATCTGAACTAGGAATTGATCAATTTACATTTACGGAAAATTTATAAACCCAAAAATAAATTTTAAAAAGTTTTATTTATTTTGAATTTAAAAATTTTACAAAATTTAAATTTATGTAGATCCAATTTAAAATTATAATAAATTAATAGCAAATCGTCATTCCTAATTCGAACTGGAAACTAAACTCTCCTTTCATATTTTATAGCAAGGTGCGTCGACTTTTCGAGCCCGACATCGATATAAATTAGTTATTCAGATCAAATCTGTTTTTCATCTTAATTTCAAAAATGAAAAAAAAAACAAATTTATAACAAAAATCTAACACAAAAATGTAAATATTTATTTTTCTTGATTCAGGCAGCTGCCTGAATAGAACAAGAGAATAAATTATTTGATCAACTGAGCGATACACAAGAAAGAAAACGATAGAGATATAAAGAGAACAATCAATCGTTTATATTCAAATAGACGATAAGATATCTATCGAGTTTTTCGCAAACTCATTCTTCTGAATTGAAAACATCATAAAAAAACCGTTTTCAGTAGAGAAAATTCTTGGATGCAAAAACCAATTTTGTAATGATGAACTGGCAAAAATCCGGTCCTGTCCGGCCCGGTTTAACTTCTTGTCCGGTCCGACCGGATCGGTTCCAACTCTGATCCACGGTGGTCCTACCGCGCTGCCACAATGGCAGCGGCAGTGGCAGATTCTCAGTCGTGATGGACATCTCTGCTTTCTACGATAAAACTTAGGCACTGAAACATACGACTATGACTTTTCGTTCTCGAACAGAAAGATCTTGAACTTGACCATGAATAAAAAGTTTTAAAAAATCAAGGTTCATTGAAGTATGCCTTGAAACTTTCTTTGTTCAGTGTATTCATGGGCGTGGACTTCAAAATGTATAAAAGTAAAATTCTTGTACAATAATTACGAATAGATGATTTTCAATTGGTTGAAAATCTTTGA
This sequence comes from Rotaria sp. Silwood1, assembly GCA_905250075.1. Classification (NCBI taxonomy): domain Eukaryota; kingdom Metazoa; phylum Rotifera; class Eurotatoria; order Philodinida; family Philodinidae; genus Rotaria; species Rotaria sp. Silwood1. Next base: position 40,116 of record CAJNOP010000522.1, read on the forward strand.
GGTAGATATGTGCCAATCCCAAGGAATTAGTATTCTGTCGAACTAGTATGAAATCGGACTAATATCGAGAAGGATAGATGACTTGTTTGACAAATCGCCTATCGAATTGATATTCAATCAAAATGATATATCTATTAATTGGCTGCTACTATTAATATATATATGAAATTATTATCAATAGGAATATTGTAATTCAGATAGAGATTCATCAAATAAAACTCACTTCGACATATTGGTGAATTGATATTAATACATTGAAATGAATTATTCTTAAGAATATTATTATAATTACATAATTCATCTATACATTGACATGAATATGTTGTTGAATTTTCTTCAATACATTTTTCTATTGATAAACAAGGATTTGATGAACATGGTGATTTTTTAGTATATTTAAATTGACAACGTTCTCCATAATAATTATTTTTACATAAACATTTTATATTCCATTGATATTTTGGTATTAAACGTTGATATGTATTATAATAAATATATTCATATTGATTATATAATAAACTAATATAACTAGTACAATAACCATTATTTTCACATGAATTTAATTGACATTGATTAAAAAGAATTTTATCAAAAAGATTTTTTGAATTTTTTAATTTATTATAAAGAATTTCTTTATTTATATAATTATTCATTGTTGAATCTAATATAGCAATTAATAATTCAATTTGTTTTTGTTTTAATTCATATGTATAAATATGAACATGATTTATATGTACATTAATAATTTGAGCTAAATTTTGTCGTATTATTGGTAAATTATCATTAATAAATTGTTCATATGTTATATTAGAATTTATATTTATTATTAATGATATTGTTTGATTTAACATTTCACGATAGATAGGTAAAAAATGAATATTAATTGTTTGTAATTTTTCTATTGATGGAAAAAAAATTTTTGTATGATTATTATTATTATGAAAAATAATTTCAGGTATAAATTCTTTTATAGCTATAGAAATTAAATAAATTTGATATTCAATAGAAGATATTTGATGAAAAGATTTATAATAAAGTTCAGTTTGATTATTTGTTAATTGTTTTAGAAAAAAATTTTTATTTGATATTAAATTAAAATAAATAAATTGATATTTTGAATGATTTTCAATAAATAATTGACCAAGATTAATTGTAAAAAAATTTTCTTCAAAATTTATATAACCATCAATTTTTTGTAATAAAATTTTTGGATATTCAATATTATATTGAAAATAATTTATATTAAGATTTAAATCTGAAAAAATTTTTTTATCATCCCATATACGAATAATTAAATTATCTTCATGATTATGAATAATAGATTTAATAAGAATAAGTTCAATAATATTTTTATATGTATGAAGTGTATAACTTGTAAAAATATCATTAATAATTTCATAAGTTAAATTTGATTGATCTTTATCAATAAATTCAATTTTATAAAGTATTGTATTTATCAATGGATAATAAAAATATAAAAGTTTTGTAAAATTTTTTGTTAAAAATTCTGGAGGATTATCATTTAAATTACGAATATATATAGTAACATTTATAGAAGATAATAAAATAGACTAAATAGAAAATTTTTTTTTGCTTAAGAGATAGCATGACTTTTTTTTTTTGTCTATTATGAAATCTAAGTCGAATTGTACTTGTAACTTGACTAAAAATATTCAAATCATATCTAGACATGTATCTTAATGGTCGATAGAAGATAAGATTAAAAACGGATCTATCAAGCTAAATTTGTTAGCCTTGTATGGGTGAGGGCGTGCGGTTGTGGATAGAAGTGCAAGCCGAAGGATCAAACAGCGGCGGCGGCGGTTTGAATGGTCAAATTTTTTTCCATAGCGGCGGCTTTGACAAACAAAACAAAAAAACGTTTTTATTCCTAAAAGACGAAAAAATGGCCGATCGCATATGTATCGATGTCAACGGCGGCGACGCCTCATATCATTATCAAAAAATTTCGTTCGTGCCGGCGGCGTAGCGGCTGAACTAAGTTTTTCTCAGTGACAGCGCCTAAAAAATTCATAAAATTATCTACGATTTTGTTGCGGCGGCGGCTAAGCTAGTTGTGGATGTTGATGTGGTGGCTCTGAATCGTTCATTTACTTTCACACCCGTGCCCACACTCACACCTTCAAAAGGAAAATTATTTAATGTCAATTAATCGCTATTTAAAACCTTTTTGTTATATGTCATTCTTTCTTTTTAAATAATAAACATTTGTTTGGAATTAAGCTGTTTGCTTTCTTTTAATTTTCTCATGTTCAGAAGTGTTAACTTCAGTTTTTAACATTGTTACTTTCGACCAAAGTAGGACGAATCATTACAAAGACTGATAGAAAAACTTATTTAGATTTCAGAAAATTAGATTAATAAATTTTGTTGTTATGCGGTAGTGAAAATTGATTAATATATAGCAGTTCTAGTTCTCGCTTAGTACACATTTATTATTCTTCTACTAATCATTATTCTAAGAAAATTGATTATTATTTAGTTCCTCTATGCATCCTTTTGTTCACTTGTCAGTCTATGACTGATAAACAGATAGCCCGGTAACTCTGAAACTGGTACATCCGCGTTCATGCTCAATATTTCTTTAAGACTTTCTTTCGTACCTGATTCTTTCGATCTTGTACAATAATTGTCACGTTATATTCATGTTTATCTATTTCATAATCAAATATTTTTCGATTAATAATTGTTGCATTATTTGATAAAATATCAAATAAATTCATTGGATCATATAAATAATAAATAAAATCAATTGAATTTTTTCCTATTGTACAAATTATTGTACCACTTGGTTCATTTTCATCAAGAAAACATTGATTTTGTTTATCTAATTGAAAATAAATATAGTCATCATTTATAATCGATATAAAAATATTTGTTCGATCAGTTAAATTAATACCATCTTCAATAGCTTCAATAATTAATGTAAAATTTTCTATTATTGTTGAAATATATTCATTTAAATAAATATTTCCTGTATATTTATTAATTGAAAAAATAGATGAAGAATTTCTTAAATAATAACTTATATTTCCATTCATTATTGGATCATAACTTGTTGCATTTATTTGAAATATAAATTTTCCAGGTTGACTAGATTTATTTATATTTATATGATAAAAATCTTTTTCAAATATTGGTCCATGATCATTTAAATCATTAATATTAATTATTAAATTATTTGTTAAATTTTTTTGATTAATATAATCTAATAAAATAATTTCATATTGTAATTTTTCACCATGAATTTCTCGATCAAATTTATCAAATAAAATAATTGAACCAGTTGTTAAATCAATTGAAATTTGTGATGAAATATTTTTAAGATAATATTTATATTTAAATGAAAATAATTGATCATGATCAATTATTTTTATACGACCAATATATAATGGTATAAGATTATTTTCATTAATATTATATATTAATGATTTTTTATCAAATTCTATTAAATTATCATTAATATTTATTAATTTAATTAATATTGTCAATAAACAATGAATTTCATTAGGTTCAAGTATAATTGAAAATGAATAAATATGTTTTTGTTCATAATCAAGACGAAATTTAGATATTAATATACCTGTTGAAGAATTTAAATGAAATGTTTGTGTATCAATATTATTATTTAATTTCATTTGAATTTTTTCAATTAATTGAGAATTATTATTTATCATGAATAATATTTCTTTAATATTACCTATTTTTGTACCAATAGGAGATTCTTCTTCAATCATCCATTCTATTGGCATCTAAAATAAATAAATAAATATTTAGATTTTTATTAAACAAAAACATCAAAATTTTACTCACTACAGGACAAATAAAATAAGACCAATTCGGTGATCGAATTATTGATATATTAGTATGACAATAAGATATTGATAGAGATGATATCAGAATAACTAAATCAAAATATTCCTCAGATGTTCTATTGAGCATTGATGAGTTTAAATAGATTTGACCGAAATTATTTATAGTAAACAAATTATATTTATCTCCGGATAGAATATAATAATGATTTGAATTGTTATTCTTCAGATCGATGTTTTGAATGATTGTACCTGAGAAAATACATAAAAAAACTGTGATGTATCAAAGTTTCATCGTTCTATGGGTTGGTGTGAATGGAGGTTTCATCGAGTGGAGATAATGATTATGACAACACTCACATCCAAAAACCGCTACTTTTATCGGACAAGATAGAGTAAGAAGATTGTTCTCAGTTAGGGACACAGAGTAGGACGAAAAACTTTACCTGACCGCTCTCTTATGTAGAGCTTTCACAAATGTTATAGACATTGTTTATATAAGATTACAGAATGTATATGAATAACACTTCGTTCTGATACATGAACCTCTTTCTCTCTCCGAAATCAGCAATGGAGTGAAATTTTTACGATTCTGAAAAGCTCTGGAAATTATTATTTGACTTGGGCATACAATGACTCTAAAAACTGATGATATAAATTTAATTAGGATTTTTCTCGTAATGGCAATCATTTGGATATAGATAATTGTTTCTAATAATGTTTTCGAAAAAATAAAATCTACATAATATTCCCAAAATTCAAGATGTTTATAAAATCTCAAACGTTGTTTTTCAATACTCGGAATATGAAAATAAAAACTTCAGTTGACTACACAGGATAATCGAGCAACTCTCTACAAAATCATACATGTCCGAGCTCTCTAAAACAGTTTTTTGACTGAATGATATAAACTGAAGTCCATCTTGACCAGTTTTCCTTGAGGAAACAACGAAAAAACTACTTTTGAACGTTTCTTAATATTGATATAGGTTTCACCAAAAATGTCATTTAAATCTCGGAGACGTGTCATTTTATAAAGAGTCAATCGTCCTATATCTCTGCGAAATAACAAGGAAAACTTCTTTCGAGCTCTAAGTCCTAAAAAGTTAGGTTTAGGTAATTTTGCAAAGACTTGATTTTCCTCCAATCCTTGTCTCAAACAATTTTCTCTATACAAGCTACTACTTAGAATATTACTATTACAAACAAAAATAGAAATCAAATTATACGATTAATTTTTGGAGCTACTGTATACTTCATTTATGAGAATTTCTCGTTCCGATAGATTATTTCTTCAAAATTTATGAGCCTATAAAGTTACCCGATGAAGTTTGATCTGAAATTGAAATTGGTGTATTTGAACATAATGGAATTATCATTGGTATATCAAATGATTTTTGTTTATTAAATCTAATATGAATCAATGCTGTATCATTTAAATATGTTTTTTCATCAATAGCATAAACTTCTAATTGAATATGATGAAATTTTTTCATTCTATCTAAATCATAATTAAATGATATAATACCATTAGTTTGATTAATAAATAAACCATATGAATTTGTTTGTAATTTATATCGAATACTATTTAAACTTTTTGCAAAAACACGAATATTATTTGTATAAAAATAATAAATATTCGATGAAAATTTTGGTTTCATATATAAATGAATAAATAAAATTTTAATTTGACTTGAAGATATTGATTTTTCATTTGATAATTGTATTTCAAAAAAACATAAATCAGATAGAATAGGATAATTTTTAAAAAATAATTTATTTTCTTTAATATAAAAATTTTCTATACAATTATTTCTTGTTAATGGTGTTGAAGTAATAATTAAAATAGAATTTTTTTTTATATGAAATTTTTTAATTAAATAATTATTTTTTAATAAATTTTTTTCAATTAAAAATTCATAAAAATTTTTATTTAATTTATATATTTGATTAACATAATTTATTTGTATTGATGTTTGACATGTATAATTTTTCCAATAACCATATATATTAAAATAATAAATTTTTAATGGATTTAATTGTTTTTTTAAAATTAATTTATTTTGATTTATTTCAAAAAAATTTATTTGATCAATTTTAAATTTTGTTAATGATAATGGTTGATTTATTGAATCAACAAGTTTTAAATGAAATATTTCTGATGGAATATTTAATGATGTATTTAAAGATATAAAATATAAATTTGAAGTAAATTTTGGTTGAATTAAAAAATGAATTTGAATTTTTGTATAAACTATTTGTTGTACATAATCAGATGCTGATGCAAAAAATTCAATTTTTTGAGGAAATAAATCTTTATGAATTGTAATTAAACCTGTATATTTATCAATATAAATTCCATCTGGTTCAAGATAAAGTTTATAAATAATTCGATCATTATGATCTAAATCATATGCTGATATTTGTCCAAGAATTTTATTATTATATTGAAATATATAATTATTTGAAGAAAATTTTGGACTATGTTTCCAATAATTATAAATAGTTATTGATAGATAATTTATTGTTAGATATAAACCATCACTAACACCAATTTTTAATTTAAAAAATGTTTGATTTAAAAAAAATTTTTGTATAATTATTCCAGTTTTATTATTAATTGAAAAAAATTTTTGTTGATCTTTATCAAGAAGATAATATTTTAAATTTTCATTATCATCTAAATCAAGATCATAAGCAGATAATTTTGTTACAAATATATCATCAGATGATATTGTTAGATTTAATGGAAGATTTACAAATAGTGGACGATGATTATTATAATTAAGAATAGTTAATTTAATGATAAATATTTTATTAATTGGAGATACATAAATTTTAAATGAATAAAATTGATTAGATAAATAATTAACAAGAGTTACTTGTCCAGTATTTGAATCAATTGTAAAAAGATCAATGTTATAATCTTGTAATGAAAATTGAAGATTTTCTATATTAGATATATTTGATTGAAATATAATGGAACCAGGTAGAAGAATTTCTGATATTGTTAAATAATAAATTTGAGATGTGAAGGAGATTAATTCGGATTTATATAGATGAATTGTTATATTAATTGTTGTATTTTGTTGATAAATTAAATCACGAACAATAATTTGATTATGTTCTATTATTGTTTGATTTATATATTTATTTGAAATATATTCAATAATACCATTATCTGGATCAATAATAAAATATTTTGTTGATAAAATAAATTCATAGATAAGATGACTTCGATTTATATTATATGGTTGAGCATTTATTTGACCGATAAATATTTTTTTATTTGTATTATTAGTAATATCAAGTGAAAATTTATAGAATTTTTGAGAAAATATAGGAGCTTGACTTGGAATAATATCAAAATTGATTAATAAACCATTGCGAAGTTGAATTTGACCAGAGGACTGTTAACAGGAGATAAAAAGAGAATATTTAGCTCTCTGAAATAACTCAATTGCTATTGAGTACGATTACGTGTATCATATAGATTCTAATAAACTATGAATATTCTAAAAGGAGTTCGGACCCTAAGCTTATTGCTGTGAAGATATTGTACTTTTTCAGTTTCTTTAACTCCACCCGAAGATCTTCCTTCAGGAAAACTGATTTTTGAATTTCGACTTGAAACTTTGTGTAGAGATAGACCGTAACAACAATAATTTATGGTCAAAAATTTAGACTTTTTGCTTTGTCCCTATCCTGAAATAAGAGTATGGAATCTATCGGTGTATAAGAGTGATGTAAAAGAAATAATTTTATCATAGTTGTACCTTAGGATATGAACGACGAAAAGATCTAAAGCTTAAGCAATAAACTATGTTCCGTAAGAGTTGTCTCAATGCAAAAGTTTAAGTAGAAATTCGAAAAATCAATTTTCCTAGAGGACCGAACTCATGTCCAACACTTTAAAGTCGAGCTATGGATGGTTTACTGAATTTTTGACCCAACTTTATGTATATACCAAAAAAATCATAAAGTAAAATTCCGACGTAAAACTTTACTCATGTACGGTTTCAATGATCTATATAGAGCATACCCTAAAAGTTGCACATAATCAAAATGTTTCTTTTTTTGAGAAATTCAATACCTTGACATGAGAAGATTTTTTTTTTCTATTAAAAATTTGACAAAAATAAAGAATTCTATTTCTGATGATTTCAATAATAGTTTCCAAAAGGAAAATTAATGTTTCGTAGTCAATTTAACGTGCTCTACACTCTGAATAGATCAAAAAAGTTTTTCGACAAAACTTGACTTTCCAGAAAACAGATCTCTAGCATACTAGCTGACGGTCTTGTATTGATATTTAGAATCAGCATAATTGATTATCTATAACCGATTACATTTGATGGAAAAAAGCGGTTAGATAATTAAAGGCATTCCTCCTTAAGTACAATAATTAGAGCCCATCGTTTCGCTGAATTTCTGAATCCGATTGACTTTAATAAAATGTCATAATAATCTTTATTAACTTTCATATATATTGATTTCAAACATTAATATTCTATACCTTTTTATAATCCATTAATTTTTCAATTTCCATATTTAAATTATTTCCTTGTCTAATCATCATGTAAGGTATTGATGAAAATCCACGCATTGTAATTAAACAACGTGAATGTTCAATTTCAATTAAAAGTATTAAATCATTCATAATTAATTGATTTTGATTACGATAACGTAAATAACCATGTTCACGTTCGAGTATAAATAAATGATTATAATTTAAAAGATAAAATGATCGTTTTTTTAAATAATTTTTATTTGTATTTAAAATTTCAATAAAACCAATTAATTGATTATCTATTGGTAAATAAAATCTATTTAATGAACATTGAATTATTTCTTTTGATAATATATTTATTTGAATATGAAATTTTCCAATAAGAAAATTATAAAAATTTCCATTTAATAAAATTAATGTTTGATTTTTAATAAATAATCGTCCATTATTATTATCAATTGAAAACATTGTTGATAATTTTTTATTTAAAATTTTTAAATTTAAATTCCTTTCATTTAAATATCCAATTGTATAATTATTAATAAATGGTTTATATAATATAAATTTATACAATAATTGTTTATCATCATTTATAAAAATATTTAAACGTGTAAATGTTATTAAATTTTCATATCTAGCAAGAATAAGAAGTGAATATTTAATAAATGTATTATTTTTTTCAATATATTTTATTATTCCAGCATATTGATCTAATTCAAATAAATTTATATTTGTTTGATTAATTAATTGATAAGTTATATTAAATGAATTTAAATATTGATTTCGATTTTTTATTGATAAATAAATTGGTTCGTCATTGTAATATACAAATGATATAGAATCTAATGATCTATTAATATAACCATAATAAAGTTCTTTTTCAAATACGAAATCATTTATTTCATTAGAATATTTTATTTCAGTATCAATAATACATTTAGCAATATTTGAAGTTGTAAATGTATCAAATCCATAAATAGTTAAAGAATCATAATAATCATATTGTTGACCAGTTAATGGATCAATACTATGTGTAGGTATTGATTTATATGTAAAAAGATATGGAGAAGTATTTAGATTAAATGGACAAGTAAATTGTATACCAATATTTGATATAAATATAGTTACAATACAATAGATAGGTTTTATTTGTGATGTATCAATTATAATTAATTCAATTGGATAAATATATGAACGAGAACGAGATTCATCAAGAATAAGTAAAGATTGATTGGATGAATCAATAGAAAATAAACCTAATGGATCACCTAACAAAAAAAAAAATAACGGATTTGATAAAAACAAAAAAACATTCTAATTATTAAATTAGTAATTGAATGATTACATCAATTTCAGTGACCTTTTTGATCACAAACTCGAATTCCTCGCACTAACTTATGTGAAACTCAAAATCCTATCACAATAAAACATGATGATCACTTACGAGGGTACCTTTCCAAGTGTTAATCGCAGATCAAGCTCATAAGTCAGACTCAATAAGACTAGCAGAAACCCGAGAGGATTCGTTCCCATCAGAGATGTCCATCGCGCCGCTGCCGCCGTGGCGGTGGCGGCGCAGCAGCGGTAGATTTTTTCAAAAACTATCGCGGCGCGGTAGCGGCGCGGGAGAGATTTTTATTTTGCCGTCGCGGCAGCGGCGCGGCGGCGGCAGGTTTTTAGGAAAAAATTTCAAAAATTCATGAATTTGCACAGAATCTGCATGTTTATGTATGCTATACTGTAAGACTTAGCGAATCTGATCGATTAGCGGCATCAGTTCTATTTCAAACCAGCCAAAGCCTTGAAAATCAAAACATTTTTTCGAATACCACCGCGGCAGCGGCGCGGTAGCTTTTTTTAACAGGCCATCGCGTCGCGGGAGCGGCGCGGCAGCTTTGTTTGATTTTGGCCGCGGCGCGGCAGCGGCAGATTTTGATCCGCGATGGACATCTCTGGCTCCCATACTCTGTCCGCCCGGAGTTACAACCGTTTTACTGGTTTTCTCATCGAGTCTGACTTATGAGCTCGATCTGCAATTAACACTTGGAAAGATTCCCTCGTTAGACAATTAATAATAAATGTCGAATAGAATCATTTTATTTTTACCTTCAATAATTTGAGCATCTGGTTTAATTCTTTTTTCATAATGATTATTATTTATTAATTCCAAATCAATTAAATATTTTTTTTGATTACTTATTAATGATGTTTCAAATATAACTAAATAATTATCTTGAGTAAATCGATATGAATTGTTTGTTTGATTTTTTAATTGTTCTTTATCAAGAATATTAATATGTAAACGTGTATAAGCTATTTGAGATATATTTTTACAATAATAAATAATAATTAATAAATGTTTTTTATTCATAGATTTTTCTAATGTTTGAATATTAGTTATTAAACCTGTATATGAATCAATATGGAATAAATCTTTTGATTGAATTCTTTCAACTGAATGAATATTATATGTACAATTATCAAATGAATTTTCAATAGTTAAACGTGTTATTTTAGTATCAATTGGAATATTTTTTAATATAGAAATATAATAATCTGTTTGAGAAAAATAAATTAATGAACGTTTATCATTTATAATATGAATAATAACCTATAATAAATGAATGAATAAAAAAAAACTGGTTAGTGCAACTATTTTGAAGTTAAAATATGAAACTTACATATGTTCTTGTATCTTATCATATTTTAGATGAAAAATCTCTAGCAGACTTATCTGTGTTATTCATTTCTGCATTTAGAATGAAACTTTTAGTTTATTTTGTTGCTATTTAATCGTTACTTTTCATTTTCGTATTACTTAATTTAACATTATTATTGTTCTAATCATTGATTTGATTAGCAAATAAGCCTGTTGTACATATCCGTTAAATCTACAGTAGATCTCAACATACTATTATATATCTCAATAAGTTAAGAAGACACTGATGTCTCTTATTTATTTTTTTGCTTCTATTATTTCATAGACGATGTGTCATAAAATCACTATCTACATATGAAATAGTACGACAATTTGTTAGTTCAGTGTCAGTATGGATTTCCGACCTTTTGGTCTAGTGTACTATATACACTATATTGTTCTTTTGAATAACATAATGTAAGATTCACAAAAATGAAATAGAAAAATTTACTTTAATTGTATTCATATGAATCCAATTATTAGTTATATTAATCGGTAATTCAATTATTGTTGTTTTATTCATTAATTCATTAATAGGACGAATAAGAATAAGTTCACCAGATTGAAAATTTATATGAAAATAACGTGTATAATCCATATGACCTATCATAATAAACCATTGTGTATAATTATAATTATTTATTTTAAGTTGTGTTAATATTGAACCAACTTTTGTTGTTGTTAATAAATTAATATTAATAATTGATTCATTATTTAATGATAATGAAGAATCAATGATATTTATTGGTAGTACACGAATTTTTATTGGTAATATAACTCGAGATGAAACAATACGCCATTTATTACGACTTGAATGTTCATCTTGTTCAATATCATCACGATATGCAACAGTAAATGCTTCAACCTATTTCACAATAATTTTTTTTTTATTTATTTATTAGAAATAGTCAGGATAGTAACACTAACAGACACACATTAAATCGAATAGCATCAAGCAACTATACTCATAGTAAAATATCCGTCATTGTAATTTCCTTTTCTACTTACATATTTGTCGATTTTTCGAAAGATGTAAAATTTTATGCTAAAGTTTTAATTGAAACTTATAATTCGAATTAACAAAACTAAACAGACAGTGGATGAAGACATCTATGTATCTATTTGAATGTTTTTCATGCTTTGTAAGATGGATGTTTACGAGATAAGGATCTAGATGATCTAAACTCTTTTCGTTTCGATATATGTATTACTTTTTGAATGAATACTTAATCAAATACTAAGAATTCTTTTTATTCCTTTAAAAAAAAAGAGTTGTTGATGTACTAATTAAGAAAAGTGATTAATTAGTTGTATATATCGTTATGTATTATGATTATTATGAAGTATTTTTCCTTACTTTAAATTCATAGGTTTTGTTAGGATATAATATTTGTTTGGAAGCTATATAACCAGTTCGACGATTAATAATAAAATATTGATTTGAATTAATGATTTGATAACGTATTTCAAGATTTTTATCATATATTTCATGATCTAATAAAGCAATAATTTGAAATAAACGTTGTCTTAATCGTTTACTATTAGATGAAATTTCTATTAAATCAATATTATATGTTGATGAATATAAAAATTTTGGTATTAATTGTTGTCGTTGAATAAGATTAATATCTAAATAACAATTAACATATACTTGATGTTGATTATCTAAAGCTTGTATTGTTAATAAATAATTATTTTGAATTGATGATAATAATTGAATAGAACCTGTTTGTTTATTAATAGAAAATATTTTTTCATTTATATCATTATTTACTATTGAATATTGAAGATCAATATTATCATAGAATGATAATGCTTGTATATAAGTTAATGTTGATTGAATTGAATAATCATAAATTTTTATATTTTGATAAATATCTATACATTGTGGTAAATAGAAATTTTCTTCTAGAATTGATATATGAATATGAACAAATGAATGTGGTGGATGAGCACGATAACGTGTTAAACGTATTGAAAGCCAATAAGATGCATTAGATAAATCAATTAATGAACGTATAAGACGAATAGAACCTAAATAAAATTTTAGATTTCACTTCGAACATCATTGAAAGTCACTCGTTCATATCATCAACTTAAGGATATAAAAAAAAATTGTCGAGAAATACTTATCAAATGAATATTTGATGGATTATTAGTATTGGGTTTCTAGTTTTTTTTTCAAAATGAATCAATATGAGAACGAATCGGAAGAAATGGAAAGTCTAGGACTTCTCTATTCATACAGAAATCTTACTAAATGATGAACTGCTTTCGAAATGAATCTTATTTCATTAAGTAGACTCGATTAAGTCTAAAGACTATTTGGACATATGAATCAGAGATGCTCATGACGGCAGCTTTTTTTAGGAAGAAACTTCAAAAATTCATGAATTAAAACAGAATCTTGACGTTAATCTGTGCCATACTGTAAGACTTAACGAATATGATCGATTAAGAATAGCAGTTCTAGTTGGCATCAGTCACAGTCAGAAAAATTATAGCATTTTTTTTGAAAACTATAGCGGCAGATCCTCAGCCGCGATGGATATCTCTAATATGAATACAAGAATAAACTTTGCTGTTTCATATAACAGAGTTTTCAATATTGGTATCGGAGCTATTAGGATCAAATAAACCTTTCTAACTAAAGAAGAATTATCTCAATAGTGATTTATCATTTAGTAAAATTCCGTCAGAAGCATACAGTATATTACAGTTAACTTTATCACACAAGAATACCTTGTTGATCGATAGAAAATGGTATTATATTTTCTTCATGAATTATATCAATAAAATCAATAGATGATTCTAAAAGTTGTAAATGTTCATAAACATTTACAACAATAGTTCCAATTGGTAAAGATTGATTAATTATTATATCATAAGCTGGTTGACGTAAAAGAATAGGTTCTTGTATTTCTATAAAACGTATGACATAAATATAAATCCATGTATAATTTACATGTAAACCATCGGATACTTTAACTGTAATATTTATGTTTTGATCAATCATATGATATAGATTATATTTCAATCGAAGATGACCACTATGTCGATGTATTTTAACATATGAATTTGGATCAATGGAATAAATTAGATTATCTGCTGAATCTAAATCTATTGCATAAATTTGACCAAATATTGTGTCTCGTGGTAAATCAGAAAAAAGATAGTAAGTATAATTAGTTAATGAAAATTGAGGAACATTATCATTGATATCAACTATTGTAATATGTAATGTCATACAAATTGATTGTAATTGTAGTTGTTGACCTTGATCTGAAGCAATGATATGTAATAGAAGAAAAGGTATTTGTTCACGATCAATGGGTTGAATAGAATCAATTTGTCCACTATAAGGATTAATTGTAAAATATTGATTATAATCAAGTAATGAATAAAATATTGTACCATTTTCACCTATTTACTAAGATTATATATTACAACAAAAAAAAAAAAATACAAATGAAATAAAATTTACCTTGATCAAGATCAATTGCTTGAACATGAAAAATATTTGTTTGTATTTTATTTTCATTTAAATAAATATGTTTATGAAAATAATTACATATTGGAATATTATCATTAATATCATCAATATAAATTGTGATAAATATTTTTTGATAATATTTATTTGAATATTGAAAATAAAATGATGATGAATTTTTCTCTTGAAAACTATATATTTCTTGTAATTTCATTGCATAAGTAGATTTTAATTGTAATTCAATTTCAAATGTATATTGATCTTGTTTTTCACGATCAAGAGGAATTATTAATTTAATTGTTTTTTCATTTTGATCAATTGTAAATGGTACTGATGTATCATTAATTATATAGAAAAAAAGATTATCTTTTTCATCATTAATAAATAAAGGAAAAGAGTCATAGACAATTTTTAAACGATCAATGATTGTATTTATTTCAGAATCTTCTGGAACATGATAAGATGTTGAATTTTGATTAAAACCAATATTAAGATAAATAGTCTTTGTATTTGAAGATAATGCCGAATAATATCTAATTATACAAAAACAATAGTGTGAAATTATTTCTTGAGGTATTTCAAATGCAAAATTAAATAGACGATCATATATGACCATAATCAGCTCATAAAAAAAACTAAATCATAGAGCTTCTAATAACAAGAATATTGATGAGAGGACCACCTCAAGTGGTTTAGAGTGTTTGCATTGACATTTGTACTGTAAATAGGATCCAGTGAAACTAGAAAGGCCTAATAGAATAAGGATGTGTATGCTATGCTCATAACTTGAGATTAACCACCTATTAGTTCTTATCATATTAGACTTTTTCTAGTATCACTAGGAAATGTTCCCTGTGTATGAGAGAATACTGCGACTGTTGTAATGATGATCGTGGCTATTTTTTGGAATAACTCAAGAACCTGCGGTTTTCACTAATCGAAAGAGACGATACTAGAGCATCTTTTTCTTTAATATTGTATAAGACGAAATCATTTTAAAATCAAACGTTTTTACAAAACATCAAAAAAAAAGGCACAAAAATGATCTGTCGTTCATATGAAATTTTGACAAAAAGTAAGAAAATTTGTTTACAAATCAAGAGAAATTCATACTTTTCGAGGGAGTAAATAAAGAATTTGATTTGCTTAACATTATAATGCATGAACGATGATGATTCAAATTATATCTTAAACTATAGATCTAAATTTTCTGTATGCAAATCATATCTCAAAATCAAAATTTCATCAGAACGACAGATCGTTTTCATGGATCTTTTGCAGAAATAATTGATTTTAAAATGATTTCGTTCTATACTCTTTCCTTTCTTGAGTTATTGCAAAAATGACCACCATCATTATTTTTTTAAACAGACAATACAAGAAAATAGAGGTATTGAAAATTAAGGTAGATGTTGTAAAGCTCTTGATAGAGCACGACCGATCATATGGTATTGCTTTATTCATCCGAAGAGCGAATTTTCAGTTAACTAACTTTACTTCTTTTTGAGTTTACAACCAACTATTCTAACTACATATTAGATCGAATAGGTTTTCTATGTTTATACTTTTGTTCGTACTTGTGGCTATTTGAAAAATTCTTTTAAACCATAAAACTAAATAAGAATCTAACCTTTGTTCTGGTATTATTAATGATGATGATATTGATTGATTTTTTGATATTTTCATATCTGATTTTTTTCTTATTAAATTTCGTTTAATTAATTTTGATGATAAATCAATTTTTATATCAATTTTTGTTTCAAAACTTATAGGTTCACCCCAATCAAATACAATTATTTGTAAATAATAAATATGTTCTTTAATAAAATTTTTTTGTTTTTTTAAATTTAATATTCCATTATTTGAATTAATTTCAAACGGACAATCTTTAAAACAATTTGATAAATAATATGTAATATATCCATTTGTTTGTTTATTTTCATCATAATCATATGTTTGAAATTGATATGGTAATTCATATAATTCTATTAATGTTTGATTATTAAAACAAGGTCGATATTTATTTATTTCATATATATTTATTTCAACATTTGTTTTTATTGAATAATTTTGATTAAATAAATAAATATCAGCTTGAATATCTAATATATATTTTTGATTTTTTATATATTTACCAAGACGTAAAATAGCATTTTTTGAATGAAGATTAAATTGTTTATGATAATTTAATAATTTATAATTAATAATTAATTGTTGATAATTAATAATAATATTATTATTATATTGAAGTTGTATATATGTTATAAATGAATTAATAGGTAAATTTTCTTCTATTGTAATAGGTTGAATTTTTTTAAAATAAAATTCAAATAAATTCCAATCAATTAAAAAATTAATATTATAATTTGTATATTGACATTTTGTACGATTAAAAAAACAAATAAGAATTTGAAGATTATATTCATCAAAATAATATTTATTTAAATAAATTTTATTTTGTTGTATAAATAAATTAATTGAATTTAATGATGAATTATTTAAAAGAAATATTTCAAAATATGTTATATAAGGATATATTTCAATAATTAATATTGATTGATGATTATTAAAAATATTCCAATAAGAATTTTTTTTAAATTTAATTTTATATGAAGATATTATTTGTTTAAATTCAATATTTTCATTATATATTGTTTTTATTTGATAAAAAATGTTATTTTTATTAAAATTTAATTTAACATGTGCTTTTGTTTTTATATTATTATTATTAATTAAATATTTTCGATTACGATCATATGCATATATATCAAATTCATATATCGATTGTAAATTATTATTTGTTATTAAATATAATTCACCTGTATATGGATGAAGTGAAAATATATCATTAAATGTTGATGATAATTCATAAAGAATTTGTGCATATTGAATTTCATCAGCATCACTTGCATGAAAATTTATTAATGATTGTTGAAGTTCAATAGGTTCAGTGAAATTTTTTTCATAAATATCCATATCAAATACTCCATCATTATCATTTGAATCAGCAACATGAAGATAAATCTAACAAAAAATGAGAAATGTTTTTTTTTTTTCTAAAGGAAAATGTTTAAAAAAAAAACTAAAACTAATTGAACTTTGTCTTTAAAACTGAAAAGTCAGAATTGTATAGAATCCTTTACTTATGTATGTTTTGTATCTCACAACTAATGCTTATTTCAAAACAGAAGATCGATGGGGATTTTTTTTTGAATAACTTTTGATAGAAATAAGATAGAGAACTGTGGTTTTCATCAATTGGAAAGAGGAGATAAATACGCATTCAACTATATATTATAGGATGAATTTATCTAGTTTTTTTCAACGACTTAAATCAATGCTTTTGAAAATCAACGTACTTCGACAGGTGACTAAAATAAATTCACAATAATCAAACTCGTTCAGAAGTTATAGGGACATTATTTAAAATTCTGAGCAGATTTTTCTATGAATTCTCACGAACAAAATCACTTTTCTGCATTTTTCTTATTTTATGAGAAAGCAGTTTTCTAAAAAATTAATCAAGAAAGCTTTAGAGAAAATCTTAGAAAAATTTATAATATACAATTCGATGCGTTTTCATTTCCTCTTTCCAATGATGAAAGCTGCAGTTCTCTATCTTGTTTCTATCAAAAGTTATTAAAAAACTTCCCACTGGCATTCTTTTTTGAAATGGGCATTAGTAACCGTCAAGAATGTTCTAGTACAGAGTTTTGAGACAAATGATAATACTTGCTCGTTTGAGTCTAAAAAAAAGTCATTTCAATAACCGACTTCTTCAATCATAAAAGATAAATTTGAAGATTCAAATAGAATTATCAATCAGCTTGAAGGAGAGAAAAAAAAAGCTATATCAGTAACAATTTTTATATACAATGTTGATAGAACAAAAATTTTTCAATAGAAAAATAATGAGATATTTTTGTTTAAACGTCAAATAGCTGTCTTCAAAACTTTTGGATTTCGTCCTTCGATCACTGATGCAGTTTGTAGAATCTTACTCTAAGTCTTACGAAGGAATATTTCTCGTTTGTCTTTGTATTATTTCTACATGTAGGCTTCGATAAGACTAAAATCCAGTTTAAAAACCATTCAGATTCAAGATCTCTCAATGGAGAGTTATAACTGTTTTACTGAGAGCAAGGCTTTTTTAAACAAAACAAAGAGTTTTAGTTTGAAATTATGCCTATAGATAGATTTGATAGTCTTCTTATGTGCAGCATGAATGACTACAGATTACATAACTGAAGATTTAGAGTTTTGTTATAAAAGTTTAATATGGTTTATCATCAACTAAAAGTCATATTTATAGTCTTAAAAGAGTCAATCAATATAGATTCTTATTTCACCCTATGATGATTCTATTAGTTTCATAAATGCATTCAGTTGTCGAAATGACATCATCAAACTTTTTGTCAAATATTAAACTATACTGATAGAATTTGATCTTTCACTAAATGAAATTCTATTCTATTGAATATAATGCAATTTATAATCTAAACTATGAATCAAAAATATACATACTTTTGCTTGTTCAGTCCAATTTCCATCCGTAGTGATAATATCAGCTTGAATATTAAGTATATAAATATCTTGATATTCTCGATTAATATCAAATGGTCGTGTTATATTAAGAATAAAAAAATAAAAGTCTCCTAAACGTTTTGTTTTAACATAAAATAAATCATTATGATTATTATTATCATCAATAAGATAATAGACGACAGATTTTATATTCGATGTATGATAAATACCTGTACGTATTCGATTAGGATAAAGAAATAATGAATTTGATAGAATATTTTCTTGACACCATATATCATAAGTTGATTGTGTAAAATAAATATTTTTATTATCAATAATTCTTATTGTCAAAATTATATAAAGAATTAAGATTCGTAATGAAGACATGCATAGGAAAGTAAAAAAAAAAAGAAAACTTATCAAATCTAAAAATATATATATTATAAAGAATTGAACAATATATTTTGTCTCATTTCTAATCACAACATAGATAAAGTAATAGTTTCTAATAATTAAAAGAACAAATCATTCTTCATCAGTTAATATCTATAGTCTATTGCATGAATTTACAACAAACATTCTATAAGTGGTTATTTTTGAATAAATATACAATGTCTAATTCATGTTGGTGAACAGATATATGTATATATATATATATATAAACACATTGATGATGATAGATGAACGATGACGTGACCATCAACAAACCTGTCTGTACAATCTAAAACAAGAAACGAATACTTGTCGAACAAATTACTACCTTCATATCTATTTATATATACAGGTCATCTTGATTCATTTAACAGGATTGGATGAGACATCTTTATCGGTATACATTCAGTTTAAATTTCTTCATTTTATCGATTGTTCAACTATGTCTTATTCTCTAGTCTACTCTTCAGTGATTATAACAAAAACATATGACATGCTATGAAATCATTTTCTTTTTTTCGTCGTTGTTGTTGTGAGCTTTAATGTGTGACATTTTTTTACTTGTTTGAGATGACATGTGTGTAATCGATTGTATCAATATAGTTTATTTTTATTCTTAACTTGCGTAATGAAAATCTAAGATAAAATAAAGAAGATAAGTTTTACTCACTTACTTTTGTGAAATCTATTTTTCTTTTTGTTGATTAAGTTTATTTTAAAATATTTTAAATCTTATTTCATAGTCTTCTTCTTCTTCTTCTTGATCAATTCTATTATCAAAATGGCTTCTCAATTGAATAATTTAAACACTTATTCGAACAGTTTATTTTTCTTTTCTTTAAAAGGCAACAAAAAAAAAATTTTACTCGGTTGAGAGTCAATTTCATCATTATGATAGAGCATAAGATATATATGTGTCAGAGCCTATGATGTAATAATAATAATGAATGTCTAGGAAGCATAGTTTATAATCCATGACGGCGTATATTTTATATCCGATTGCTTTTGTAATTTCATTATTATTTATATCTTCTTTATCAAGGTTTTTTCTAGTGCTTGATGATGATAGAATTACGCAAACCGCTTGTGCTCAAAGGCACAATAGTAAAAAAGAAAAGAAAATGAACAAAGACATCTATTCTCTTATATTATTTATTAAATTTACAAAGCGTACATATGCACATATTTGTTTAGCACCATCACTAACTTGTGAAAAGTAAGTGATCATTTAGTTCAATGTCATAGCAGGAATCTTATATATATATACAGAAGAATATATAGGTAATTTGATAAAAGGTAGTATGCGAACAATTCGATTATCACTAAGTGATTTGTAGTGAAGATTGATGAGTATTGATTATAAAACATAGCATATGTTATGAAGAATATTTAGGGTCAAGACGATATTCTAATATTGTGGTTGATTGAAGCAAGATGTGTGTAACAGTAGAACGGGAAAGTATTTGTATTCTATCCTTATGATTCTTTTGATTATTTAAGATAGAAAAGAAATATTCGATATTATTTGTACAACAAATGCAAGTCCAATCATGAATAAATTTTTACTAATATCAACTAGGAAGATTGAATAACTAAGTTAGTTGAATAAGAAAAAAAAAAGAAACAGTCTTTAACAATTGTTTATTTATTTAAATAAAATAAAAGAATGAATTTTTCATATACTATGAATATTCTCTAACAATCACAATTGAACACTTGCTATTATTGTAAATATACACTTATCATTTAGTGAAGAAGGTCATTTCGTTGTTTGACGACAAGAAAAGAAAGATGAAGAGAACGTCACGCTTTTTTGCATAACTCAATAGAAATGATTGACTGATAATAAGTAAAAATAAATAAATGAAAGAAATTTTTTCATTAATTTTATTTTTTTAACTAACAAATGATTTCTCTTGAAATTCTATTAGATAATATTTATTTAGTAAATTCAAAAAATGTATATTATTCAATATAATGAAATTTTCATTACTAAATTGAATGAGAATATTATCAAATTGAATTGTTATATCTACATTATGAATTAAGTTCAATTATATTCTTATATTTTTATTTTGTAGATAACAATTTTAAAAATATCTCAATTGTATACAACTTTTTTTTTGAATGAGATAATATCTTTTGATAGATTGTATTAATGATAAAATATCAGTCAATTACATATTATATCTTATTGTTCATCTATTGAAACTAGAGATTTTTTTGAATCATTATAATTCATTTTTAATCTTAATCATTCATTCACGAAAAAGTTATACTTTTCTGCATATTATGTGAGTATGTCTGTCATAAAGAGGAAAAAACAAATTGTTCAATTCATTGTTGTCTAGTGATCGTAACATGTAGGAAATCGTGTCTTCTTGATTGCGAACGAAAATCAAAGCAATTAGCATGCCGACAGTGTGGGTGAGCGCCAGTGGCGTACGCAGGAGGGGGCCGAGGGGGCCCGGGCCCCCTCTTGAGACGAAAAAGTCCTGGAGGGGGTACAGGAAAAAATATTTTCACGTGATAAAAAATTTTTTGTGCCATGGCCGGCCCCCCCCCCCCTTGAAAAATTTCTGCGTACGCCACTGGTGAGGGCTGAAATTTTGTCCGCGATTAAGTAGCCATTTAATCGTTTACAATACAATGACTTGCTAATCACAAGAAGATTGTTTTATTCTATATATTTTTGAACATATTTCTCTTCATCATTTATTTAATTAATCCTTCAGAAATGCAATAACTAAGTAGTTTACATATCAGAACGAAATATTATTGATATGCAGATTTCTATTCTAAATACTTCAAAAAACATTATTTTTAATTGTGTTTCACAAAATCAACAATTTATGACAAGACTCAGATTTTGATCAGTAGAAAATTTTTATTTGAAACTAGTGAAACAGTAGTTTTTTTTGCTCGATTGTATTAAATTGATAGCGTCGACGTCAAAAGTATTTCTCCACTTTTTTGTTTTGAGTCATGTATTAAAACTACACAACATTAATTTAATTTCATTATATGTCTATATAATAGAGGTCAAGTACTATATATATACACCTGTTTAATATGAAAAACCTTTAAATATAAAATACAATAAAAAAA